>JAYMTB010000047.1:0-21497 GCA_036897585.1 Francoa sonchifolia | reverse complement strand
AACCAACTGCACCGCGTACCAAGAATCATCAGAACAACGGAATTCCATATCGTGCGAATGAATTTCGCCGGATTTGTTACTTTCCGGTGCCATTGAGCAGGAGAATCTTTCTTGCTTTGGATAGAGTGATTGAAATTACTTTTTCTGTAGAAGAAGGCGAAAAGTTCCCACGGAGTTGTTCGATTGGTGCTTTTCAGCACAAACATGTGATCGGCAAATTGACAAAAATGGAGTAGAATATGGAGATGCGGGGTATCGATCCCCGTACCTCTCGCATGCTAAGCGAGCGCTCTACCATCTGAGCTACATCCCCAATTGAGGATTAGATTACAATCTTCCATATCTTATATAAATATTTCAAGTCCTGCTACCTATAGAAATTCAGAAGGAAATCAATTCATACTGCAAATCAGAAGATGCATCCACCACAAGTAATGATGATATTCAATGAATAAAGATATGTATTTTGATGATTTACAGATTCTGACCTAATTAGTAATCAATCAGTCACGCTACAACAAATCCAGAGAATCGATCGATCAATCAAGCTCTTCATCAGCAGGAACGTCGGAGATAGCAGCAAGGAATCGACAAATGCTAACAGAACGAACAGGTTTGAAGCTCAAGGATCTCAACTTCTTCTTCGAGAAGATATCCGAGGATTTAGAAAGAATCAGATAAACCAAAGCTTGAACAACCACGAACATCGCGACCTTCATCAGCATATCCGCCATCGAAATCTCAATCGCCATTGGAGCGAAGATCTGAGCGCGGGAGAGCGCTGTGAAATTGAAAAATGATTTGGGGGAAATTGGTATTTATAGGAGGAAACTTTCGCTTGCTGCGTACGATAAGCAATCTCTTGTCATTTGGCTTCTACCGTACGCCTCACTAAAGCTCTTAACCGTTTCAACCGTTTTCATCAATATGAATGACAATCGTGCCTGCTGCAGAAACATACAAAACCTGGGCTTGGGCCCAAACCCAGACCAGCCCGTTGAGCCCAAATTTCCGGCCCATTATGAAGCCCAAATCGTGTCTGATCCGGTCCAAATGGTTTGTTTTATTGGGCTTGGGCAGGTCATAAACGATACAGGCTTCACTGGGTTGGGCCGAAATCCCGGGCCATTATGAACCCCAAATCATCTGACCCAGTCCAAATGTTTTGTTTTATTGGGCTTGGCCCGGCCGTAAACTATATGGGCTTCACTGGGTTGGGCCGAAATCCCGGCCCATTATGAAGCCCAAATCATCTAACCCAGTCCAAATGTTTTGTTTTATTGGGCTTGGGCCGGCCATAAAACTATGTGCTTCACTGGGTTGGGCCGAAATCCCGGCCCATTATGAAGCCCAAATCATGTCTGGCCCAGTCCAAATGTTTTGTTTTATTGGGCTTGGCCCGGCCATAAACTATACGGGCTTCACTGGGTTGGGCCGAGGCCCATGAAAAGTTTCTCTTGAGTTTTCTGCAAAATGACCCATTTGCATACGCTGCTGCATGCATACACTACCCACGTCTTAATTTCGCAGCATTAGTTAATTCTAATATGAAATTACAATTTTACTCTTCCTTCAAATTCGAGACCCATTTGCATACGGGCTTCACTGGGTTGGGCCGAGGCCCATGAACAGTTTCTCTTGGGTTTTCTGCAAAATCCCCAATTCCGGGAGACCCATTTGCATACGCCGACTACGTGTTAATTTCACATTCGTTATTCTCAATATGAAATTACAATTTTGCCCTTCAAACTCTTGGCCGGCGGCCATGGCCAAATCTCCAACATGGTTGGATTGGATTATCACAAGTTTGGTTGGATTCTGGCGCACGTTGTATCGAATCGAGCCCTTGCTTTCTTCTTCTTCTTCATAGTGTTCAAACTCAAGGATTCGGTGGAATTGAATTGAATTGAATTTCATGGTGATGGGTTCTCGGCCAGATGAAATTCCGTATCGGATTGAGTTTTTCAAAGGTTGCGTGCTGGAACTTGAAATGTCTGCGACAGTTGGGAAAAGCTACAAAGTCACCATTAAAGACGACAACAACCCTCAATTTTTTACTATTTTCAAATTGCAAGGTGTAAAGTCGCTGCTTCGCTAATTAGATACGTAATCCACCTTCAAATCATTGACTCTTGCTTGTGTCGATTCTCGATTCAAGTGATGACACGCGATTTCGGGAGCTGGCTTTGTGGGTAATTTTCTCTACCTCATCTACCTATATTGTTCTTTTGTCTTTTCTGTTTCTCGTTTATCATTTGTTTTTGTTGGGTTCATAATTGTGAAGTTATTGCATGTCCCTGTGGATTTAATACTCCAGCATTTGGCTCTGATTTTCACCTGGGTATTGAAGTTTCCTGCTATTTTTACCCAGTTGGATCTGCTTTTGAGCTTCTAAAGTTTGTTGATCAAGTGTTTGAGATCAAATTTTCACATGGGTGATGCTAATTTGGGTTAGTTTTTCTGTGTTCTCTCTTGATTGAATAATAAAGAATACAGCTGAGTCAACCTCTCATCTGTGTACTCCTGTTTTCGTTCAATATCTGTACTATTGTTTCCAGTTTCTTGAATACTTGAAATGGGTAATGATCTATTCTATTGATTTTTTTTTCAGTCTGGTTGTTTGGAATTTGTGAGGAAGATGGTATATATCAGTTTTAATTTTGAATTTATAGGAAACTTCCATGAACTGTATGAGATATTGCAAGAAATTGAAGGACATGGAAGTTTTCTCATCATTTTCTTATATTGACTTGTCATTCAATTGAGGTTACATAACAATAGTATTACCTTTGTTGTAATTAACATGAAAAAGCCTTCTTACCTATGCTCCAAAGTTGCCCTTATGATAAGCAATCTGCAATAAGATCTTAAAGGCAGATTTCCATTTATAAGAAGATCCAGCGCTTCATTTCACCTTACTGTAGAGAACATCCGACATGTCACAACTCACCGGTGAGTAGTTGTAGGTTCTCGGGTCATTTATTTTGGAGCTTTACCCCTCATCAATTGTGTTAGTATTACGCTTTTCCAATGCACTTAGATGATTCTAATCATATTTGGAATACAGGACAGGATATTGATGCTTTCTTTGTTAACTACTAAGGACTTGTTTTATAGCTCTTCAATGGAAGGGTACTATCAGTCCCTTTCCAGTGACTAGGATATGTATAGATTCCAAATCATCAGATATCCATTATATGCACATTAGACCATATCATTGAGACTTTCTTTCTGAGTTCTAGATTTTATCTATCTTTACTGATATCAAGTTTCTCTTATGTATATCCATCTGTTTGTGTTATGGAAAGTTTTGCAGAAGATACTTTCTTTGTAAGTTGGACTTTAATGTTGGCTATGAATGACAGGTATGACTTGTATAAATACCAAAAATTGATGCAATTTGAACAAAGATTGAGGCATTCCAACTTAGAGTAAGAAGAAAGTAGACTGGTTTCACATAAAAAGACTTAAGATATGGCTCCTGGAGGCAGTGACTGTAAGGAAATGATCGAGTCCCACATCACATTTGCAGATTATGATTCCACAACTTCAAATGTGGAGATTAGAAGTTCCCTCTTGAGAAAAACTGCTACAGGTTTGGGTGGAACATCATCAACTAACAATGTGCATGAGCTACTCGAGTGCCCTGTTTGCATGAATCTAATGTACCCACCAATTTACCAGGTACTTTCTTGTAAATTTAAAACTTAGAACCTGATAACTTTTGGAGGTTTCCACTTACTATATATGAGTCTATCTTCTTAAATATCTTTCTGAAGAGTTCTCATCTGATTGCAATTTTACCTCAGTGTCCAAATGGGCATACTCTATGTTCAAACTGCAAGGCAAGAGTACACAACAGTTGCCCAACTTGCCGCCATGAGCTTGGGAATATACGGTGCTTAGCTTTGGAGAAAGTAGCAGAATCACTGGAACTTCCGTGTAAATACCAAAATTTGGGTTGTCATGATATATCCCTGTACTACAGCAAGCTCATGCATGAGAAAAACTGTAGACATCGACCGTACAACTGCCCTTATGCTGGAGCTGAATGTTCTGTTAATGGTGATATCCCACTCCTAATAATGCATCTCAGGGATGACCACAAAGTGGACATGCATGATGGCTGTACTTTCAACCACAGATATGTCAAATCCAATCCCCAGGAAGTTGAAAATGCTACATGGATGTTAACTGTAAGATATCTCTCTCTCTTGCACGTGCACGTACACAGAATACGCTTTGACTTTGAATGTGTGTACTAGACGTCCTTGTCTTCAATACCATTTCAACATGCAACAATATTGAGCCTTTTTCTGTAAACTGTGCTGAAGTTTATGCACACCTTATTCAACATATATATATTATTATGGGTTGTCCACGGATTTTCTTGAAAACTTTCGAATATAGAAACTCATTCTTGTGTTTTCCTTTTACATCCTTTAAAACCCTTCATTTTGAATCATTCTTATTGAGTTGAATATTTGTCTTTCAGGTCAAATACATGTTCAACTTATCCAAAACATTCTGGAATGATTTATAATTTACAGTTTACTAGGGGTGAACGTTCCCATCAATTGTCGCTATAATTTTATCTCTTAAAAGGTTTTAGATTCGCTTTTGCTTTATATTGGTTGATGTCAAACTATACCAGCCAGTTTTGCTGTTTCTTGAGTTTATGGAAGATGAGGAAAGATTTGTAATTCTCTGTCTCTGTCGCAGGTATTTAACTGTTTTAATCGACAGTTTTGTTTGCACTTCGAGGCTTTTCACCTGGGCACATCACCTGTGTATATGGCATTCCTACGATTCATGGGTGATGACGATGAGGCAAAGCAGTACAATTACAGTTTAGAAGTTGGAGGGAATGGCAGAAAGCTTACATGGCAAGGAATTCCAAGAAGCGTTCGAGATGGTCATAGAAAAGTCCGAGACAGTCATGATGGATTAATCATTCAAAGAAACTTGGCTCTTTTCTTTTCCGGTGGCCAAGAGTTGAAGTTAAAAGTTGCCGGTCGCATCTGGAAAGAACAATGAGGATAGATGCAATGTAGATAGAAACCGTATGCACACTAGTTTATATGTATAAGGTATAGACAGATTTCTTCCTATTTACGTATAATGGATAGACAGATTTCTTCCTATTTACGTCGCTGAAGTCTTTTTAACTCTTCCTTCGTGCCTTCTTTCTCGTTATTTGCACGAAAATATAAATGCTCAACATGAATATTTATCGTATAACAGCAATGTAATGAATATTACAATTGCATTAAAAAGGGATTAAACCTCAGCTATAAAATTAACAGATCTCGAATGGGAAAAATATTACATAGGACAGTTCTACAAATGCCAATTTTTACAACTAGCAAAATAGATAACGTAAAGGAAGAAGATACAGCAAATCTTCATGATACAGTTCGTCCATAACAAATACAAGCAAGGTAGAGATTCTTTGCCCATTTCTCCTGCAAGGAGAAACGAAAATAAAATCAGCAAAATCTTACTTTAGTATTTATTCTTCTCGAGAATTGAAAATCACTAGTTTGTGCATGTGCCTATTATTTCACTAGATAATATCGCAAACCAAGAAGTTATGCTTTAAGTATGCATATAAGGTTTGTTAATGTCAGCACAAAAGCGAGTTGTATGTGAAGCAGTTAACATCCCCAATGTTACCTTAACATGGGTACTTGGGAACTGGGATGTACGGAGAGTTTCCTGAGTTTCATCGCCCAATTTGCGCTTAGGCACGCTCAGTATAAGAGCGGCTTGATCCCAAGTTGCAGCAGTTGATGTTATACGGTAACCACCATCCCAACGTCTGTGGATGCCCTCACTTGGATAGAGAAAGTCAAGCTCCACAACCTACATAAAACTCATGACTGGTGAAAAAATGAAAAAGAAATAGCTTGAAAAGTGCAAGTTAAAGTAGCCCAAAACATATATTGAAAATCACTAGTTTTATATACAAAGGAAAATATAAGCTTATAGAAACAAAGAAAACAAATGTACTTTAAATCAAGCTGCAATTAAATGTCTACGTAAAACAGTATAATCTTAAATGATTGGCCTGTATATTTTATCACAGTATGATAATTCTGTATTCACCTTTCTTTTACATTGGGTTAAACTAAGGGAACGCAATTTTAACTGAGAGAACAGAGTCAAAAAATATTTGAGAAAGGGTTAACCTGATCACTGAATCCAGCATTGCGAGACATGACAACACCCCACCGGCTTCCAGCAGTAGCCATTGAGGTCACATGGAACCCTTCTCTCCATTTCTTGTTTATCCACTTGAAGGGGAAAGAATCACTAACTTTATAAGATTGTTGAGTGTAATGGGTACCTGCAAAATTGTAATCATAGCCCATAAGCTAGTGGTCGGCAATGAATGCAAAAAAAAAGAGGCACGTGACACAACAAAATATGAATATACATATCTTACTAATGCACTATAATAGATGTCTTACTGTCAGAAACCTTTCTCGAAATCACTTGAACAACTGCATCCTATCCTCTGACACTTGCTCTATCTAGAACTACCTAACTAGCATACCCACTAATAATATTAATTGTTTCTTCTCTTAAAACTTGTTTAGTTAGGTAATAATACCCTTTCTGATAACATATATAGTCTTCGCTCTTTAACTTCTACTATGAAACCCTATAATGCTCCTTCTTCCAAAATGTTTTACTTATAATTATAAAAATAATTAAAGAACAGACCTTTAGACATCACAACAAGGGAGCTTCCATTGTTAGCACCAGCAATTGAACTTATGTAAAAGTTCTTCTCCCATTGTTCCATGATCCATTCCTGTGTATTTGAAACATTAGGTCTGTAAGTTAGCTCACACTTTGACTTCATATGTAGATACAAACAATTGAAATAAAAAGATTCAGCAATAAGATTACCTTGTGTAAGAAGAAAGGTGATAGCTCATAAACTTGTTCAGTAAAACCAGTTCCGGCGTCCATAATAAGTGCCCACAGATTGGAACAAGATGAAACACAACTTATAAGCAGACCATCAGCAATACCTCTATCCACATGCTGCGATAATCTTGAATCAGCAACATTGTAATGGTACCTAACAAAATAACAAGTAAGCAGGGGTCACATTTATGATGAAATCATATATGGTCAAGATTGAAGAGAAGAACAAAACAAGCAACAACAACTGGACAGCCCCAAATGATTAGGACAATAATATGGAACGGTGGACCACATCATCCAAGGATCTTAGCAATAGAGTATACACCTCACATTCAGTGTCATTAGTGTGGGCATACAGTGCTTGAGTATGATGCATACGCAGACCATTAGTGTCCTTGTTAAATGGCTTAAAGACCCTTTTAGAGTACAATGTATGAAATTACAATCAGTTTATATTGATAAATCAGCTAGAGTAGATACTTAGGGTGACAAAAGGAAATTTGAAAATGAGTTTTTGAAAAGCCAAGAATAAGATCGTCGCACTACTCACACAGTATCATCTGCGCTTTGATAATACAACAAGTTATCTATAAGAGACTAAGAATGCAGTAAAGGAATCAAATCATCTTTTCTGACCAGTTTTACATCCATACCAAAAAAAAAACATTACATTCTATTTATAAACATATATTCGCTACAATCTTTCAGCATGTAAATATGTGTGAGATAATTGCAAATTTACTTCAGGTCCGAAGGAAAAGGTATAATGTACTTAGTTAATAGAAAGATGGTTCTACCTCTGCTTCATCGGTTGCCTAGCATTGTAAATTGAAATCCACTGTGTCGCAGGAACTCCCATGCGAACCTTCTTCCTAGGCTGCCCTTCATCTTCTTCTTCATTATTCAACCTACCCCGTTTTTGGCCAACTTGATATATGATCTAGCAATGTTAAAAACAAAAAAATGAATACTCAATGAACATCAGAATCGGTAAAATATTTATACCTGTGAGATTAACAAAATTTACCTTTTGAGCACCATCAGTGTTTATTGGCCTTATTGCTGGATTTGGTCCAAGCAATCCCTCGAACAATGATATTAGCTTAGAATAGTTAGGCTCTTCATCAAATTTCATGTTCACCACAATCTCTAGAAATTGCTTAAGAGGTGCGGGGCAGAAGCAGCACAGCATTTCAGGAGACGTTGCCATCTTTTTTTTGCAAACTAGGAAGGACTTGTTATCACCCTAAGAGGAAAAGTCGAAATGTGTTCTTGTACTTTAAAAGCAACTCTTCAAAAGAGAAAAAATATTACATTTTAAATCAATGTATTATATCTATTAGTACCTGGTAACCTTGCCATGGTAACCTTCCTCGATGAAGAAAAATAAGTGTATACGCAAGAGATTCAAGATCATCTCTTCTGCTAGCAGTTCGTCCCAAGTGAGCATTACAACTAGCATAGCGAACAGTTCCTCTAGGCAATTCAACAGGAAAGTATCAAGTCGTTGATCATAGCCCAGTAAGGTTAAAAGAATTACTCTGAAATAATAAAGAAATTAATTTACCTAAACATATCAGGACGTTGATCATACTCAACATGGCGACTATTGGCATTGTCTCTCCACTTCGTTGCTGCAATATCATGTGTTGATATGAAGACATGAGAAAATTGTACTAAAAGAAAAGTAATGATTTTGTAAGGATCAATTGGAATTTACTCGCCTAAGCCAAGGTCAACAAGAAACAGTTTCTTCTCCTGTGGTGTAGATGGCTGACCAAGTAAAAAGTTCTCTGGCTTTACGTCTCCATGCACATACCTAACATCAAACCAGGTTAGAATGTTGCAACAAAAGTAACTCACTAGAGAAAGAAAAAAAAGACTGACATACAGTGGGAAAATATACACGTGACTAGAAAAACCTATAATAGCCTAATTCTGTTAAAACTCAAGCAACCAAAATTGAAATCTAAAAAAATCATAATCACATACCCTCTTGCATGCATCTTGTCTAGAATTGATAAAGATTCAACAGCAATACAAGCTACCATCTCCGCGGTCATCCTGTGTGTGTATAAATAGGAATAATGAAGTGAAATAAACAGAGATGTTTTAAAGGGAATGATTTAATCTATCAAAATAAATAAAAGCATCAAATATAATACAAAAATGACTACCCTAGATATATGATAAACAAAATATCTTCTTTCACGTGCATAAATAAAACCAAATATCAACTATGGCATGGTTCACTATAATTTCATAAAAAGAATGACAGCCCACCCTAAAAGATGTACATCGTGTGCTTTTGCTCACACTTTTACAATAACAAATATATAAATAGGCAACTCAATGCATAATGGAATGAACAAGACTGGGTCTTACGCTTGTCCTGATGTATTCCACACATCCCATAAGCTGGGGCCTAGCATGTCCATAACCTGCATAGCATGTATAAAAGTTAGACCAATAAGTCATGGTGGAGAGAGAAGGAGATGGGGGTATGGACCGTACCATTACATAATAGTCTCCTTGTCTTCCTTTATAGTGTACTTTAGGTACACCATGACTACCGCCAAGAGTGCTGTACAACAGAAAATCGCAAAATATAGTTAAAAAAAATAAAGAGATTTGGAACTTAAATAGTTGTAAATCAGTGTAAACATCTAGCCATTGGAAAAGATAACGAGAAAATATGTGCTTACTTGTACACTTGCCACTCATATGGAGGACCATAATTACAACCTTTACTGTTTCTGTGCTCAAATTTCAGGGCTACCTGATAGAAAAGGAAAATTAAAAATCAAAACATGATTATATATGAATTACACAAGACAATTTGGAAAAAAGGTAAACTAAACTACCTCCAGCGCCCCAGCTCCTGTTGCACGTTCATTCCCCCCAGTAGTTCGTCGACCCACAAACACTTGACCAAATCCACCTTTACCCAACTTCCGCTCCACCTTATATATAGGCGACCCTCCAACTTGAACCTTACATAAATATTAGATCACGATAAGAATTACATTAATCAAAAGAATATCGGGCAGCACACTTGATTGAACACTCCGGGAGGATCAACATCAACACAACCATTTTATCTTTTTCATGAATTTGATAGAGAGAAACACATAACTAATAGGATAAAGAATGCAGATACATGCAACTACGCGTACAATTAATAATGACTCCTGGACACACTAATTGTCATTAAAAGTAAGAAAGGAAAGTTAAACCACATTTATGTTCAAACTGATCACTGAACAAGACACATGTATCTGCTTAATTAATAAAGCATATTGTTCTCTAACAGAAGGTAGCAATCTGCTTGGACCTAGAGATGAAACCGAATCACAATTACGTAAAATATAATACAACCCAGAACGAACATCAATTATACAAAGCACCAAATATATTTTCAAATGTAACACCAAGAACAAACAGCTGCCACTAAAGTATTAAAGCTACTATAAATCAAGCATGTAAGAAAATCACACCCAGTATACATCCAACAATGGCTTTTAATTTATTGCAATCAAACCTTATCCGGAAATGGTGCAGTAGTACCCTCTTCCTCTCGGCCAACAGCCTTGTTAGCACTCAAACCACCGCTATCATCACCCATTACACCCTTATTTTCTTCTTTTACCTCAACTTCCTTCCCCTTTCCACCCCCAGAATCACTGTCTCTCTCAGACAACACAATCACCCGATCCTCTTCCTGCTTCAATTTCTTAGCTGCCAACCTAGTCCTGGGTCTCGCTGTGATTTCCGCAATTTCCCTCGCGACCGCAGCACGAGTCTTCAAGTATTTTCCCGGCGGCGACTCCGATTTCCTATCACCTACTTTAGCACGACCTCGGCGCCCACCTCTACGAAGCTCCGGCATCGTTTAAACCCATGCAATTGCTGCGAAACCTCAAGCAACTTGATCATCGTATATCTCACTTCATGATTGAAATTGAAGCATGAAATTCTTCCCGATTCGAATGAATTCGACGAGGAATTACATAAATCATGCGACGAAAGAAGTTAATTTGAAGACGGAATTCCAGATTGGTGTCATTCGGAGTTAGGGTTTGAAGAAAAAAAAGGAAGCCAAGACGCGATGATCGAGAGAGAGGCACCCACCGCTCAACTTATTAACCAAAATGGGTGCGTGCACTAAGCCATCACTAGTCAATTATGGTTCGGTGTGCTAAGCCTTTTAATCAAATAAATATTATACGGCTTATATGCATTTTGGGTACGGAACATATAGGACTTGGTCCATTGGTACTAAATGGATCTACGTTCGAGAGATATAAAGCCAGACTCGTTACCCAAGAATACGAAAATGAATGTGGTATTAGGACTATGACGAGACTTCTAGTCCGGTGGTCCAAAATGACTGTTCGAATTTTATTATCAGTTGCTTCTACTACTCCACATTGGGCGTCTTCATCAAATGGATATCAAGAATGCTTTTCTTCGTGGTGATTTGCAAGAAAGTGTTGATGAAACCTCCTCTGGGTTATACACTTTACCAACTTAATTTGGTATATCAATCTCCGAAAATATCTTTACGCTCTTCAATAAAAAAAATATTTTGAAAATACTAATGCAAAGTATTACACATAAATATTTATATATACTCAACCCCGTAAAATATACTCAAACCCATAAATAAAGATTATACTAAATTCATTTTTCATCGTATAATTGCATTCAAACGATAATCAAATATATATATAGATGTTTATCCCGAAATTTTTGCATTTGACTAATCGTGTTAAATTACATATCGACCCAAAAGCTTAAATTTTTATGTAATTGACTCAATATGTATATTTCACTCCCTCATTACAAGAAAGCCGGAAATTTTATTCAGGTTAAAATGTGGACCAATATTTAGTCCACTAAGAAAACCAAAAATTTTATTCAGTTTGAAATATGGACCAGTATTTAGTCTTACTTTGAGATGAGTGATACCAAACAGAATATATGACAAATTGGGATAAATTACGGAACTTTTGCTCTGATACCATATCTGATACCATATTGAATTATCAATTAATTGAAACGTGGACCAATATTTAGTCATACTTTAAGACGAATGACACCAAACACAATGTATGATAAATTGGGATAAATTACGGAACTTTTGATCAGATACCATATCGGATACCGTATTGAATTATCGATTCATTGATGCGGCATGGAATGCAATGAAAAACAACACACAAACTTCAATGATTCATTCGAATTCATATGGGATTAATGAAAATTGCAAACATTTATACTGGTTTGGAAATTGAAGCGTTGATCTGATAATTGGGGAAGGGCGGCAATCGGAGCATAGCTTCCTCCGTCTCAACTGGATCCGATCTCAGTATCTGCAAAACAATCCAATGAATTTCATCGAAAGATGGAAGGAATTTATCGATTCTTTAGATAAACGGAAAGGAGTGGAGAATTACTGGATCTCGGAGGACAGGTTTTGTGTCATCTTTAGCTGGCACGAACGAAGGTTTCTGAGTACTCTTCCCGTCAGTGCCGCGACTGCTGCTGCTGCTTGTGTTGGCGGCGGCGCTGATGCTTTTCATCGATATCTCTGAAGCTTTCATTGGACGGATTGATGGATGGATGGATCGATCGATCGCACTTTTCGAATTTTAGGGTTTCTTCGAGTTCTCTTCTCGCTCGATCTCAAGACTCGCCATATATCTTACATAGTGGGAACAGATGGCACGTGATATGCACGTGTATGCGTTTCCTTCCTGCAATCCGAAGGAAAAATCAGGGAAGCTGTTGGCTCAATGGCAAAGGGATGTGACCAAACTTGATCATCAAAGTTTGCGGTTTGGTATTCAATGGCTGCAGATTTTCGAGGTTTGCTTGCTAAATTACTTAAAGGGTCTAACAAGAAAATCTTATCTTTCAAATTTGAGTGGTGGTTCTGTTTTATTGCATGCTTGTGATTTTATCTTGAATGATACAGTCATTATAATTTTCATACTTAGCTACAAATATTGTGCTGTGATTATTAGCCTATGGATTATATTGCAGAGTCTTGGATCAGCACAATCTGTGATGTGCTCCTAAGCCATAATATAGTCACTCATTTGCAATTTTTTTAATGGATAGTATAAACAACAATTTTCCCGAAAATTTAGGCAGTGTTCACCTCGGGGGTTGAGGCTCAATCAAGAATTCAATATGTTTTTTATTTGTACTTGAGATTCTTTATGTTTGTGCTGTGCTCTCAACACTCAGACCGCATGCGTCGTGCTTTGACCAGAGATTTCTGAATAGAATTCCGGTTTTGCTTTTACCAGACCTCTGATTATGGGTTAAGATGATAAACTAATGAAAGATATAGATCTTTAAAAGATTTCACATGGTATTAGGATTGTGTTATTCAAGATGGTCTGAATCTCTGGCTTATGAATGGATGTAATGCGTAGTGAGCATAAAGCAACTTTCATGTTTTCGTTTTTTCTCTCAACCATCCTCATGCTAACCAAAAAGAAAAGTTTCCCATTATGAAAATGTGATGACTTCGGTAGAAGGGGCCTGGCCGATGCAAAGTGACAGCTTTCATCACATTTATAATGTGCAAAGCTCATATTAGTAGTAGGCTCAATTGAAAATTCACCCAAAGTTCATGGTAGTAATACTCTCTCCTGAAAAAACAAATCTTGAAATAATTCTCAATTCTCAATTCTGTTTTCTGTTTTCTGTTCTCTTTTTTCTCTTCTTTTTAATACCCTGCCTTGTAATGTTATTAGATTATAACTCTGGTTCTGGCCTTGTACATTCATACTTGTTCACTTTATGTGAATGCATCCATAAAATATTCTGCCTAGAAGATGACCAGACATCAACAACTGTCCTTAGATAAAGTGAAAAGCACTAGTTGAAATTGACACTGATTTTTTCTGAGGACAATTTATTGCCTCTAGATTGCAATTTTCCGAGCGCATTGACCCCTATATAAACGAATATCCATGAAACTTTTGAGCTTTCAAGAGTGCTCAAGTTTTCAAGATCTCTTGGTTGTTATGATATACATACTGTATAATGGAAATTGGACTTCCAAAGTATTATATTTATGGTATACCCATCAGACTGGTTTCTTCTTACTATGTAATGGTGCTCTGCTTTCAGTGATTGTAATTTAACAATTTTTAGAGCTTATGATTAGAAAGGAACTGAATCGGTTTAGATGACTTAGTGGAGTTGTAGGTAGGATGTTTTGGATTGTGGTCCTGCAAATGTTAGACCAGCCATTTATATATAAGACTGCTTTGCTGATTGTGTATATTCCAATTTCATAAAGAGGCCAGTTGATATCCAGCAGTCTTTCTGTACTATTATGACATGGCACGAGTGATAACTCAATTCATCCATAGTTACTATTGGATAGTTCGGGACACCTACTACGGATAAGTCGGGGTTCAGTCATATATGTATTGAAAACAATAATTCATAATAAGTCCATTAATATAGAAACAAAAGGGTGTCTGAGCCTAACATTGTGTCTGTAACAGTGTGTATATATATATATATATATACACACTGTTACAGCACATATCACTTCACCACCAACACTTATGGCTTCAACCAGCAGACCCACATTTTCAAATCTCTTTTGCATATCAGGGCAATGGTTCCTAATTGCAGCTGTGACACTCATCTGCGGTTTTCTAGTTTACGTAGTTTATGAGGCAATAATGGCCACAGCTGCAGAGCTATTGCATCGTTTACTAATAATTTCTCCTCTGGTATTGGTGATTGCAGTTCATTGGCTATCAAGCAGCAGCCATCTTAGCTTCCCAATGGCAGCAGGGTATGAAGCCGGTGCCATACACAGAGCTGGTGGCTCCCCATGGGGCGTAGCATTTGTGCTTATTCTGCTCCTGTTACTCATATCTTACCAATCTTGCTTTCAAGGTCTTATTTTCTAGTTCCTATTTCGCCATGATGGTATGTCTCTCTCTGCTTCCACTGTATTACTATGGGTTCAATCTGTTTGTGAAAGTTATGAAGTGAGATTTTGTTCAAGAATGCAACAAAAATGAAACATTTGAAAAATTCTAGTAATGGAATGCCTCTAGTTCCGTACGAATCACGTGAAATCTGACACTTCTGACACCTATAAAAAAGACTAGACACTGTTTTCAGTTTGGTACACAAATAATTGGACAAATGACCTATTGGGCAATTGGGGTTTTGGTACTTGAGCCCAATTTGCTACAACAACCATTGCAATTACTGTGAGGTTGGTGGCGAAGAAGACCGACTTTTAGTAGTGAAAGGAAATTTTAGTCCAAATTTTCTCTGGGGGTCGGTTGGTTCAAAAAGCATATACTATTTTGTTTGTTTTTCATCATTTCGTGAGAATTACTTTCTACTAGTGAAACCCCACCATTTTGAACCATTCGTATTATCAATTTGTTTGCTTACGTTAGGTATGAAATTAAACTCAATTGATTTTACGGCCGGGAATACGGTGAAAAAAACTCAGGCAAACGAGAAAGGAGGAGGAAGAACGATGAAGAAGATGATCACTTAAGTTAAAATGTCCAAAATGATCTTCCGTTAAGGCCAACCATGATTAATTTTGTCAAATTACAATTCCGCGTGAGTGTACGGGCAATTCCAATAATAATTTTTGTTAGCACAAATATATAAGTCACTCATAATAATTGAATTGATCAATGGCATACGGAAGAATCTTAGGCAAACGAGGAAAGAGGAAGAAGAACGACGAAGAAAATGAATTTTGCCAAATTACAGTTTTGTGCTCATAATAATTGGAATTCAATAATGTAAAACAAACACGTTATACTCAATAATGGCGTCTCCGCTTTTCCAATTCACTTTACTCGTCGTCGCCTGCGCATAACCTCTAGCAAATCGCAAAACGCCGCTTCCGCCGATCACCGGCATCTCTCTCAATTTCTCCAACACCGGATTTCGCCCTAAAACTGTGATCGTGCTTCCGTTATACTTGCCTTCCGTAAACTCAAAATTCATCACCATTATCAAACTAATTTCCTGCTGCGATGCCGATGCGTAAAAGCCTTGCGCTCTTCCAACGATTTTGGAGCTCAGTTTCGGCCCTAATGTTAACGGATTGTCGATTATTCGTGTTAAACCGAAAGCTGTTGCGGATGTGTTGATCGGCGGTTGAACGATTTGGATTGAGGTAGGGTTTTGGCCTGATACGATGTCGTGCCAGTAGAAACGAAAGTGGCCTAGTTTTTGTTTCTTCATTCGGTTGGGATCCATGGCTCGTACAAAGGAATCACGATTGATCGCGGAGGAGAGGATTGGGAGGATGAAGAAAGAGAGGAGTGAGAGAAGGAGAAATTGGGAAGCGAAGGTCGGAAGTGCTCTAACCATGGCACAAGATTTATTGAGGGAAGTGTGTGGGTGTGTGTTTATATATAGAAACCATTATACGTGGTTTTGTTCGCATCAACATGATTTGGATGATCTAGGTTGAAGTATTTCAGTCTATATATTAAATATGTTCTCATCAACACTATCTAGATGATCTAAATTGAAGTATTTCGGCCTCCATGCCAAATATCCATTTTTTCATTAAAGTGAACAAATCTATTGGGACATTAAAAATTTGAAAAAGGTAAGTTAAAAATATTAAAAATCGAGATTTCCACTTTACCTACCTAGTATAGTAACATGAAATAATGATTAATGAAAGTGGTGTGGTTATGGGTAATATTGAGGAGATGCTTCACCTACCATCTTACCTTTTTTTATCTCTGATTTTTAATCAATAATGTCGTCTCCAAAATAAGAATCCATGTCGTGGGCTCTTACTACCGTTTTCAGGCCCAATTGTTAAATGGTTATCGATCATTTGGTATTGGTTAGTAATCAGTTGATTTATGCGAGCACGAATTTTGCGAGATCAAATGAGAATGTACTGATTAATTCGGGTCAAATACGTAGTATGCACAATAGGGATGAGAGAAAATAAACGGTTATATTTCGAGAAAAATCGCGAGTAACAGTTTCCTAGAAGCGTATGCTGATCTCTGAAGTTTCTAAGTTGACTCTTTTGTGATTAGTAATGGATGAGTGTTATTTCTATGGTGTAAAAATATTTGCTTTGCATGCTCCGTAAAAATATCAATTTTTTGTTACTATGTTCCGTAATAAATAACGGGTGTTTATAGTATGTGTTTGAGCTCTCCCTATTTATCATGTGTCCCTCGTATAAGTTTTAGGGCGTTTCTGTTCATGTGGAGACCATGTGGCACACAGATGGACAAGTTTTGGTACATCCCACGGGTGCTTAGAAACTCTAGAATCGTGTCTGTATATACTTCTAAAGATTCTTCGGAATATAACGGATTTAGGATGACAAGACAACCCTCCTACCTCTAGGACATCGTCTTATTTTCCCAAACTTACTCTTTTTTTCTCAAACCGACATGCTTCTCTCAATTTGGACAGTGTTTCTATTGCAGCCCTCTGTCCATCTTGCTATGTCGGCCAATCCCATATTGGACCATGGGGTGTGCAATGCTCCAGGGTGTTTGTGAACAGCCTATGGAACCATATCGACTTTGTCATTGGGCCAAAGCGGTATGTGGGTCATGTGTATTGGGCTTCAGCGGCTTAATATGGCTTATCGTTGGGCCGGATCGATAGGGTAGGTTTAGGCCGTCGAGCGTAGTCATCCAAACTAGGTAGCAAAATCCAGCAATCGTTCATCTCACTGCTTATGCTTTCAACTCCATTACTCAAAACCACAGAACTCTCCAGACCCCATTCCCCCTTCCCTCTTAAATCAAAGCTCCTTCCTTTCATTCCTTCACTCCGCCCTCTCCCCGACACCCAATGGGTTCTCTAATCGGTCACGTCTTGCCGGGCCTCGCCTTCTTCCTCCTCGGCTTCTGGCATTTCGTCAAACACATCAAACTCCATCTTCAACACCCCAATTCCTTCAAATTTCGCCCATGGTTTCCCTCTTCCAAATCCAGATACTTAGAGCTCTATTTCATCATCCTCGGCTCTTCCATTTCTGTCTCCATGGAACTCTTCATTGGCCCTAGAAAACATCACCCATTTTCCTCCCACGGCACCATTCCTTCGAACCATCTCCGTAACTTCGAACACTCTTCAATCTCCCTCACTTTTATCACCTACGCAGCGCTCGCTATAGCGCTCGACCGAATTTCCCCCGAATCTCACCTCGAGCTGACTCAACTGATCGGCGCAGTTGCTTTCGGACAGCAATTGTTGCTCTTCCGTCTTCATTCGTCTGATCATATGGGCGTCGAAGGTCAATTTCACTTGCTGTTCCAATTAATCGTTGCTGTTTCGTTGATTTCGACCCTGATTGGAATCGGAAAATCTAATAGTTTTGTTCTGAGTTTTGTGAGATCTGTTAGCATTTTGTTTCAAGGTGTTTGGATGACTTTCATGGGCTTCATGCTTTGGACACCGGCATTCATTCCGGAGGGATGTTTTATTAACGACGAGGAAGGACATCAGGTGGTGAGATGTCGAAGTGACGAAGCGCTTCATCGAGCTAAATCGCTCGTCAACATCGAATTCAGTTGGTTTTTGATCGGAATCACCATTGTTTCCGTTTGCTTTTATCTGTGTTTGGTGAAAATCCATGGCGGAAAAGCAGAGTATTGGTCGCTGGAGGTTGGAGATGAACGAAACGACGACGTGGAATCCCAAAACGACACGAAAAAGAGTGTTTTTCATATGGGCAAATCCTTCGCGCCTATTGATGACGTGGCAGGTAGATAAATACATAAATAAATAAATTAATTAATTATTATAAATGGAAATCTATAAAGTGTGAAAATATAAAGAATTTATATTTTTTATTTTATTGTAATTATAAATTTGTATTAAATTAGTGACGTTTGTAATTAATTATTGTGGAATATTATTATTAATTATATTTATAAGAATGTTTTTCTGGTTTTACCTATCGTAATCAAAATATCAGACTGAATATTATGTTAAATTCAAATGGTACGTGAAGAATCGGATAAACGATAACTCAAACGTATTTTATATTAGTGACATTAAAAGCTTCGAGTTTAGGGTGTTATTTATGTAAGCTTACATACGTGTACGTGTACGTGAGGTGTTGCTTCGTGGTTAGCTTAATTAGGACCTTATGTTTTATCTCGAGGCGAAAATGGAAAAAAATGGTTTACCCATAAGCAAATGTGTAATGGATGTAGAAGATGATGAATCATATGATTATTGTATAGTTTGAGGAAGGTATTTCTTTCTTCCAAGGTACCATTTGTATCTTCATTTGTGGTTGGGGGTTTTTCTTGGAAGCTGCTGCCACCCTTTTGACATACTCTTCATGCTTGCTTGCATGCATTTTTCTCGAACTATTTTTCAAGTTTGGACTTAACTTTGAGTGGGTACGTAAGCTTAAACTCTTAAAACAAGTTATTACTTGACGTAGTATTGTAGCATCAAGTCATACGTCTAATTGCTATTATTCACGTTTTGCACGAGGGGAGCTTTATTGAATCGGTTGTATTAGTACGGAATAGTAAATCAAGTCCTATGTCTAATTGCTATTATTCGCGATATGACCCTGGGGAATGCACACGGTCAAATTACTATTTTTCAAGTTTGGACTTAACTTTGAGTGGGTATGTAAGCTTAAACTTTTAAAACAAGTTATTACTGTAATAAAAGAAGTGTAGAGAATGAAGAATAAATCGACTTTGAGGCGTGAATTACTTTCCTTAAGACTTTTATTCAGTCTTTAGGATACAACAAAGTTCTAAACAACCAATCAGAATAATAAAATTGACAAATAGAATTCGTTCTTTATATAGACAATGAAAATGTTATTTTAATGGACATGTCTCTTGGTACAAGTTATATTATTTCATGAATACATATATCCCTTGACACAAATTATACTCTTTCATGAAAATGTATAATTGTTTGTATGCATTTCAAACTACTAACAATTACTTGACATAGTATCGTAGCATTAAGTCCTACGTCTAATTGCTATTATTCACGGTTTGCACGAGGGGAGTTTTATTGAATCAATTGTATTAGTACAAAATAGTAAATCAAGTCCTATGTCTAACTGCGCGATATGACCTCGAGCAATGCACGTGGTCAAGTCACTATTTTTATCAAATGTCAAACATCTTATCGTTTATCAAAGTGTGCTTGTTTCCTTTTAGCCATCAACGGGTCGTGTATTTTCTTATATTTAGGTTTTCGGGCCCTTGCGAGTATCCGGGTCTCATTACTTTTAGCCCTTAATGGATCGTGTATTTTTTTATATTTAGATTTTCTGGTCATTGCGAGTATCCGGGTCTCATTACTTTTAGCCCTTAATGGATCATGTATTTTTATATTTAGGTTTTCGGGTCCTTTTATATTTAGGTTTTCGGGTTCTTGCGAGTATCCGAGTCTTATTACTTTTAGCTCTTAATGGAAAGTATATTTTATTATATTTAAATTTTCGGGTATTTGCGAGTATCAGGTCTCATTCATAGCTTAAGATGCTTTTCTAATTTGAGTATCTAGGTCTCGTTCATAGCTTATAGCTTATGATCATGTCTTAAAGATTTTTATAGGGATGCTTTTCGTTCATTTTTGTACCCATGTTTTTTTTAATAGAGAAGAAAAATTAAAAGAGTTAGGGTTTCTGATGGGAGATTCAAGTTTCGCCCTGTAATTTGTAATGGTGGCTTCAATTTCTGAGATTTAATGGAAAATTCGGACTCCGATGAACCGGAGAAGAAGCGTCCTCATTTGAACTCAGTGTCATCTCCAATGGCTCGCAACTCCACCACTTCTCCAACTGATAATCGAACCGTAAAGCTCTCTGTTTTCCCTCTCTTTATTTTCTTACTACTTGTCTCTGTTTGCGTGCTGAGAAACTGGGAATGAACATGATCGAGTTTGAATTACGTGTTCTAGGGTTTGCTTTTATTGTGATTCGATTACGGAACGTTACCTACTAGAACTATTGAGTGACTTTAATGCGCTTTTCCTGGATTTAGGGTTAGGGTTGATTGAGATCAAAGCAGTTCTTAAAAGTATGCTCTAATTAGTTGCACTGAAGCATAAAATAAACATATTCTTCTGATGTGTTATTTGTTCTTAATATATATTTACAAATGTCTAACTTTGAAAGTGTGTGAAATTTCTTTTACCTTATACATATAACTGAAATGAATTGAATCCTTATTTTGATTTAGATACCTGGGTAAAGGTTCGTTCGTCATCTGTCTTATTTGTGTTTTCAAAGTAGCAAATAAAACTACTCTGGAAAGGGTAATTTAACAAGGTACTTGAAATTGTGATTGGCATAAGTCGATTTCTTGGTCAGTCCAGATAACTTGTACAGAGTTCTGGATTCCATAGCTCCTCACGGTAACATGAATTTCAAGAAATAAGCTGCTTTAGAGCCATTGAATATCAATACTAAACATTAAAGTGTCATAAATTATGTATAAGTTATGATTGCATCAATCTGATGTTATGATAAAAAGCTTTAGATATAGAAAATGATCAATGATGCT
>JAYMTB010000046.1:0-21518 GCA_036897585.1 Francoa sonchifolia | reverse complement strand
AATCGGAGATCATGACTGGTAATGTTTCATTTTGATGTTCAATTTTGTTTTATATATAGATATATTGATGAGTTTTGAAATGAATGATAGTTGGAGCTTCAATTTGATTTCGAACCTCTGGATGTAGTTTTGTAACTTTTTTGTAATTTTGATGAGATTTTTCAGTATTGGAATACTATTTGGATTGATTTTCCTACTGGTTTTGGTAGTTGTGGTACAACAACGCAAATTTTACTCAACTTTGTGAAAAATCAAGCAATATGCGGTTTTGTCGAACTACTTACTGAATTTAGGCAAAATATTATGTCAAAGTCTGTCGGATGATATTGGTGATTAGTTTGCTGAAATCTTCAATTTTGTTGATTGCTGTTGTTTTGCTTGTTTTCCAATCGTAGTAAATAAGAGATTACGCTGAGCTTTGTTTGGTTGGTTAAATGGATTTTGTTTCATTTAGTAGTTGTGTGGTAATGATAAATAGTACTAGAATGTTGCTATCAACAATCTTTGGCAATAAAGTACTAGTTTGACTTTTGTGTGATTTATTGTTCTTGGGATGCTGGAGAAGAGTGGTGCTGTTAAGAAATTTTAATAAATTGATATTTTAATCTATGGTTTTGGGGTTATTATGGTAGACTATGTACAAGAGCAGGAGATGGAACTTGAAGCATTGGAAGCCATACTTATGGATGAATTCAAAGGTTCGAGGAAATTTTCTCTTGCATCCTCTTACCCTTTCCCTCTAGGCTCTAGGCATAATGAATGTCAATGTTCTGTTTGCTGTTTCTGCCAGAAATTCACTCAAGCGAAAGTGGCCTAAATACTTCCAATAGGTGCTTCCAAATAACACTATGTCCACAGGTAAATATAATGTTTCCTCTTCTTCTGCTCAAACCTATGTGAAGTTATATTTATGTAATCCTCATAAAGTTCCTAATATGTGATTGCACTTGTGTTCGATAGGATGATGATGCAGATGAGCCAATGGCCATTCCAGGTACAAATACAAAACGTTGGAAGATATTGTTTTCCTTATACTATATTTATCACACAATTTATCTCTTTGGACATCTTCAATGTCTCGGAATCTTTTGCAGTTCAACTGGCATTAATTTTCTCACATACAGAGAAATATCCAGATGAACCACCACTTTTAAATGTGAAAAGGTTAGTAAAGCTATTTTGTTTGTGCATATCTCTACGCAAAAGATTATTTTTTCTCTTACAGTCTAAACACGCTTAGTTTTTTTGATAAATATATGAAACTGTATTAATCTGGTTATTTTTCACCGAACCTTTAACCTCATAGGATCTTCTTATTTTTCTAGTATACGGGGAATTCATTCAGAAGATCTTAAAATTTTGAAAGAAAATCTTGAACAAGAGGTAATCCTATTGGCCCTGTACATGCTTTTCTGTTGGCACAACTTGGTTTATTTTCTTTTGTTTACATTTTTATTATTTCTGTTTACTGGGGTTCAACTAAGCATGTTAACACACTTGATTTGGTCTAGCTTGATTTCAAATGTGATGGAAAGTCAGGCTCTCTCCCTCTATCCCTCAACTGAAAATATTGTAGACTTTAGTGATTCTTAAGAATATACATATGCATTTATTTCATAGGTTGTGAACCATTTAGGTGGCTGATAAGTGGGTTGACTTGTGGGACTCTGGTGAAATTGGAAAAAGAGCACTAGGAACTGCTCTGGTATCCTACTGTGACCAAAGGGGTTTCTTAAGAACTTTGAGTCCCATTTTGTGAATAGAGTAGAAGATATTTCCATAAACTGCTACTTCAATTGGTAGAAATACATTAGAGTGGTTACAATTCAATAAATTATGTGAAATAGTCAGAATAGTTCAGGTTTTGATTCGATATTTTATGTTCCACAGGCATCTGAAAATCTTGGTATGGCTATGGTTTACACTCTGGTTACATCAGCTAAAGAGTGGTTGTCTGAAAGATTTCGTCAAGATGCCGATGTCGATAACACTGAGGAAGAAGAGGCGAAAAAAGAAGATGTACGGGTGTCTGTTCTTCCTTCAGATGTTTTTTTTTTCACTCAGAGAAGATGCCTCATTTAATGATTCCCTTTCTCAGATAGTTATACCACATGGAGAACCAGTCACTGTTGATACGTTTTTGGCATGGAGAGAAAGGTTTGAAGCAGAGTTGGCACTAGAGAGAGCTAAGTAAGTGAGAATATTAGATTTTCAAAAAAAATTCTTCTACCAAGGGATTTACATTTCAATTCGCAGGCTGTTAAACTACAAATCATATAGCAGCTCTAACAATAACAACAATATGAACATCATATATTATGATGGGAGTGTGTATAATATTTCCCAACTTTCAGGCTATTGCCCGAGTCTGCACTTTCAACAACCAAGGAAAAGAGGCTCACAGGCAGACAATGGTTTGAAAGTGGAAGAGCTTCTGGGGTATGTTATTTTTCACCTGATTGAACCTCTATCTACATTCTCGATTCATGAAATAGTATATAAAAACAAACAGGTTGCTCTCTTGAGAATTTGTGTTTGTTTCTGTTAATAGTCTAAAAAGGTAAACAATAGGTTACAATGCCTAAATCGAGTTGAATTGAGTCTTATTTCGATTCTAACTTCCACAGAAAGGTGCTGCTCCTGTCACCGAAGGATCTGAAGGGGAAGATGAGGACGACATTGATATTGATGATGATGATTTTGAAGGTATTTCCATACCCCAACACAATAAGTTCATTTGTTGATCATGACAACCAAGTTTACTAAAACCCAGTTTTCTTCTTTTGGTAATTCAGATGATGAAGAAGAAGATATGTTCGAGCATTATCTAGCTGAGAAATCTGATCCATCCTCTCACTCTTCCAGCCTTGCTAATTGAAAGAGTTGAAGTTTTGTAACCAAATACATGTGTTTAGTTATGCAGCATACATAGGCTGAAATAGTGTACCAATTTTTGTGGCATCTCCATTTTCGTTATGTATTTTATGTTCCTATATATATTCAAAGAAATATTTGCCCGACTTTCTAATTCATGCATTTTGGTGCAATATAATTACAATAATCAATATAAATTTTATTTCTAATGTTACCAATCGCAGTAATGCAGAAGATCACAACACGGTTCAAGAATTAAGGTTGCCCTCAATTAATGTAAACCCCATAGCTATCCTACAACAGCTGCTACACATTTTTCTTTACGATAATTTGTAATCTGTTTTTCTCGACAATAAGCTTTCTCAGATTTCCGCTATTCAATTCCACATATGATACAAAGAAAACTACCTTCGACAATTACCTGCATCTTTCTCCGACATCATTCGAAGATCAAAGATGAACAACAATCCGCTTTCTAGGAGCATGCACATGATTAATTGTACATTATCTGTATATTCTATACACATCCCTGATCCGTCATAGCTTGCGCGATTGTCAGAAAAGCAGAAATGACTGCTCCATGTACCAAAGCCCTGTAAAGCGAGTAAACACGGGAGATAACATGATTGATAGATCTTTTGGGAGAAATAAGATAAGTTGTTGCCACAAATTTGGTGTTGAATATTGACAATAACTTACTCGGGACTCTCTTTTTGATAACCAAAATCATTTGCTGCTTTAAGGGCTCGCTGATATATCTGTTTCATCGCTTCCTGCCAGTAAAATGCAATGGAAAGATCAACTTTATGTCAATAAACGCAAACGAGGAAATAAAGATGCACCTGTAGCTTTGATTCAAAGTCCTCAGGTGACCAATGCAGCAAATTACACTCGTGGTTTAACTCAAGTTCTCCAGCAACAACCTGCAACCGAGTAGAAGACAGATTCAGCACACAAGTAAAAGATCATTGTGGATATATTGGGCATATAACGTGACAAATCAGATACGAGAAATTTTTGACAAACCAACTTCAACTTAGGCCTATATATCATTCATATGTTACAGAAAGTTAAAATTGTACCCCTCCAGCACCAGCAGCCATTGCAGGAGCGATCAGAACATTAGCTTTTCTCAGAACATCAACTGCTTCGGGGGTACATGGCATGTTTGAGCCTGGGGTACGGGTAATGTTTACATGTTAGAGAATGAAAGTAACTGAAAGCGAGAGTGTGTTGCAGTGGGAATTCCTACCTTCTACTAGTATGCGACAACCTGAATTGACCAAACTAATGGCGTCAGAGTGATCGATTTCATTTTGAGTAGCACAAGGAAATGCGACATCACACCTTTCAGTCCAAGGTTTTGATTCATCATAGTACTTGGAGCGAGCATAAGTCTTTGAATAGTCTCTGCAGAAGCCATACGTATGAACAAGGACTTGAAGCTTTCGGGGTACCAATTTGGTGGCAAAGATGCAATATGGCAATGGAAAATGTATACCTCAAACTTCTCTGTTGAGCTTTGATATCTCTCAAGAATGATATCTTCATGTA
This sequence comes from Francoa sonchifolia, assembly GCA_036897585.1. Taxonomy (NCBI): domain Eukaryota; kingdom Viridiplantae; phylum Streptophyta; class Magnoliopsida; order Geraniales; family Francoaceae; genus Francoa; species Francoa sonchifolia. Next base: position 17,090 of record JAYMTB010000046.1, on the reverse strand, counting down.
ATCAAATCCATCCTCATCCACCAAGTACCCTTTTGAATCTGTGCAACATTTGGTGTTTATGAGTGACGTACATAGTAATGACTATTCATCGCAACAACATGACAATCTGAAGTCCTAAAGTATCTTCAGAAAGTCTGAAAATACAACAATGTAGCCAGAGAAACAGACCGTTCCGGGTATTCCACATATTTGATAGTATTAATAGAATTGTAACACATACAGCCTCAATACTTAATATTATTGGTCCTAAAGTATTCCACGAGGGTCCAAACTTACCAGATACTGTGATGGGAATAGCACCATAACCAATAAGTTTCTCCAAAACATGCATTGCAATCTTTCCAGAACCGCTTACAGCACATCTGGAACAAAAAAAAACAAATCAAGATTTCCGAACTAAAAAAACCTTCATAACTCATACTCTATATATATCATGAAACTAAATTACCAAAATCAGAATTCACAAAAGAGAGGAATTTCCATAAATTATGTCTTAAGCACTAGCCTTCAGACATTCACAAAAAATTTTTACAGTCAAACAATTCAGTTTTTAGTCAATATAATAATAGGATATTACAATTGTATGACATTTTTTTATCTCAATTATGCATTCAGAGTTAGGGAAGGAACCTTAGTCCTTTAAGTTCTTTATTCATGTCTGCAAGTATAAGATGGGCAAAGAACACCTGCAGAGACATGGCAGCCATGTTAACTTCCAAGAGACGCAAAAATTGATTACACCCACTACACTGAGAGACATCCACACAAACACACACATATAGTAGCATAAAGTAGACGTAAGATGTTAATTACCAGCCCATAGCCAGTAGCTTCAGTTCGTAGGCTAGAACCAGACCAAAATATCCTTGGCCCTGTGAAACTTCCCTGCAAAGGTAAGGTAGAATCAGTTACATGGTGAATACATAAATATCTTATATATACAGGCGATCAAACTAGGCCTATGGTAAAAGGTCAAAGAATATTTTAAACACCTGGAAATGACCAGCTAATCGTCTATACTGTCCAAACAGAAATCCCATTTCCCGTGTACCAACTCCCATCTCCTCTGACGGAAGGTCCTAAATTGTAACCAATTCAAGATCAAAGTGGAATTAGGCTTTAAAGAGCACGTATTGAAACAGAAAAAGTAAAGCAATGGAATCATCTTCTATTACCTTGTCAGGACCCAAATAACGATAGAGCTCATTCATGAAACTTTGGCAAAAGCGCATTATCTGCGAGGGTTGAGTTCCAAAACCAATAATAAAACCAAATTAAAAAAAGAAGAAGTAAAATGTCAACCCCAACTAGTCAAGCATTACGGCTTACTTGAATTGGTTCATATTAGAGAACAAAATCAAGATTTTACCTCATTATCACTTTTTCCTTTCGGGTCAAAATCACTTCCTCCAGCTGCCCCTCCCAGTTTGTATGGTGATAAAGCATTCTTTAAAGTCTGCAGGAGAATTGGAAAGATTGGAACAGTATATGCAACAAAAACTTAGCAGTTTCATACAGAATGCACAGACGAGAAAATTTAAAGAAGATGAGTGGTTACCTGTTCAAAACCAAGGAACTTAGCAATGCTTAAGTTCATCAATGGATGAAAACGAATACCACCCCTACAGGGACCCAATGCCTGGTTAAATTGTACACGAAAGCCTCTATCAACGTGTGTCTCACCCTTGTCATCCACCCACGGAACTCGAAAAAGAATCATACGCTCAGGTTCTAATAAGCGCTCCATGATGTTGACATAACTGAAACATGTTTGAGACACCACGTAAGGGGTTTGTGATAAATGACCATGAAACTTCCACTTTAGTGATTAAAATACAAATGATATTCTTCCTCAGAAAGACAACTCACTGGGAATTTTTGGCAATCACTCTTTCTAAAGCATGAACTGCTTCTTGAACTGATTGTATGAACTCAATCTCATGAGGATCCCTTTTTAATGCAGCTTCAATTATTGTTCCGGCCGTTTTTGACATCAGAGCTTCAGGTTGAGAGAATCACCATTGCATTACCAAAAGATAAAAAGAAAACAGTAATATAAAATACTTCAGAATTAAGTATAGGCATGCCAAGTGTCATATCGTTCAAAGAAAAGGTTTCTAATTAAGCTTATGTGCACCTAACATTATGAGAATTGTAGAATCCCATTACTTCAGGCAAGAAGTCAATTCACGCTCAACAATAAAATAGCATAAAAAGATGACCAACCTTTCACATAAATGGGTTTGTCAACAATAATCTTATCTTTGGCGGCCATCTGCAGACGGAGAGCCTCTTTGTGAAGCAAACTATTGTTGTGTTCTTCCAATGCACTCATCTGCATATTTCTACTCCCTTCATTCCCATAAGGATTCCTTCTATGCTTTCTACCATACTCTCGACAGACAGAGCAGAAAATCCTTGTCGTCCCTTCTTTCGCACCAACATATGCCCACTTGTAAGTATCAGCCCATTCTTCTCTCCATCTTTTCACCACTTTCTTTTTTCTTTTCGCAGATTGTGACTTTGACATATCTTGGTCATCGCTGGCTAGTTGGGAAACCATTACCATTTGTTTGCTCTCATCATGCTCTTCTGCAGAAGATTCTCGTGGTGGACCACTGATAAGAGGAGTGTTAACAAATGAAGGATCATCATCTCCGGGCCCAATTTCCAGATCAATCTCTTCTCCGAGCTCACGAACCACCAAGTGATGCCTCTGTGCCTGCTGAATTAAGTTCATCTCATCTATTGCAGAATTCATCCCTAATCCACCAACCGCCGGTAGCAACATTCAGCATGACAGACTTTTACCACACTTTTATTCCTCTACTGTCTGTTAACACAGACACCTCGATTCTTGCTGAGACTGTCCAAAATGTGGATTAACATTATCTCAAATACATATTTGGAGGATTGGGGAAAACTTAGAAATGGAATCGTGGAATGAATGACACCTTATGTCTACACAAACAAAAAGGTATCTATATTTCATAACTTGTCAATACTTAGTTTCCGTTACAACATTCCAAACTGGACGTCTATTGACCATAACATGAATTCCGCGTGTAAAGTACACAAAAATATCATAACTGCTACTCTTATTCTAGACAAACCATTATTTCAACCTTATAGCATAATCAGAATCAACCTGTTGCCGCATACCCCATCTGACAAAAAGCTGCAAAATCTTAAAACCTCCAAACAATTTTAGTACCGAAACACATTTTATATCTCATTTCATACTTCAGATTCATCATATCAGACACAACAAAATGCCCTAGAACAAGAATTCTAGATAGTTAATGCAACTTTTCCAATTCATAAAACCCAAAACAACATCAAACAATAAATCCTACAGTTCATCTCTACTGCTCAAATTCCTGCACAAGTCAATGAATTAAACAAAACCATTTTCAATTCACTATAAACTCATACCGATCATAACAAACAAACCCAGAAAAAAAAATTCAAAATTAACACAAACCCATGATTATTCAAACCCAACACTGACCCAATGCAGAATTTCACTCTTTCAAAACACCCAGAAGATTAAAAAGCTAAAAAAACACAATAACAACTACCTCAAGAACAATACTCAATCGACCCAATTTCCCCAACCCTCAAGCTAGTTCTTTTAATCCTTGTTTCTTCTCTTTTACAGTTGGTTTTTGATTCCCGGATACCAAAATTTACAGTTGGAGATCGTGCTGAAGAATGAAAACAGCTTTACTTTTGTTGATCAGATTCTTCTCCGATTCTGATAATTGTTTTCTATCTGGGTATTAAAGAAATTGAACAAATTGAGAAGATTATTACTGTTTGCAGCAGTAGATTGAGAGAGAAAATATAGCTTTTTGCTTAATTTCTTCTTCACTCCTTTGATTGGTATGTGTTTTTTATTTATTTATTAAAAATAAATTTTTTGCCCAAATTAATATTTTTGGGTGAGAAAAATAAGCCAAATTGTCCTTTTATTGAATAAAAATTAAAATTATTAAATACTTAAATTAAATGCAACTTTGATATAAAAAAAAGTTATTTAATTTTATCGAAAAAATATGGTTATAGTATATATGCTTTTAAGATTTCATATATAAATTCCATTTTATGATGTTTAATAACAAATTATAATAAAGAAGACCAAAATATATTAGTAATATAATTTTCGAAACAATTTTCAATCTGCATTTCATTACACTTGAAAGCTAAATCTTTCTTTCATAAAGTTATAATAAGATTGATTAATGGATACACTAATTTCATTACATTTTTGAAAAGCAATGCTTGAATGGCTGATTCGAGAAATAGTGAGGAGTGGGTAGTTGCTGCTTATCTTAGTCGAAGCGGAGCCTTAGAAATAATCTCGAGAAAATGCGATTAGAATGCAGTCGGAATTTTTTAGAAGAACATATATTATTAGCATGATGATTATGAGAGTGCATAGTCTTTAATCCTTTGCTTAAGGTGCTGCAATAAGATATAAGAGATGTACGAATTTCATCGGAATGAAAAAGAACTGACAATGATAAAAATTATTCACACTTGAAGGAAATATACCTGCAATTCGTCGTGAAGAATGGCAAATATTTTCTTCAGCCTTTTATGTTTCTGCAAGTTACAATTATACGGTGTGTCAAGATACGAAGAAAGAGAGAAGAAACTGCTGATGAGTACCAATCTTAGGTCGCAAAATAAACCAATGAATCTATTCGGGGAAAAAGACAGACAAGCCAAAAGCACTTGATTCACTCTAAGAATTCAAGTTCATATTATTTAAACTCTCTTTCAGTGGTCCTTACAATGACTTGACACATACCTTTTTTTTTTGGTAGTTCAGCTCCGAAAAGCTACATATTCATAAATCGTAATTCAAGTAGATAAACTTTAACTATATGTACAGCAGGGAGAAGATCCTGAGTTGGAAGGTCTCTTAAACACCATACATCAGAAGAAGTGAAATAGACATGAAACATGCATCAAATCAAACAGATTGGAAAACCAAACTGCTCCCGGAAGAACAATGGAAAAATCATTAGTGTAGCTTCCAGAAATCATTACACTAGGCTGAGAAATCTATAGTTCACAAATTTAATTCACACTAAAAGTAACACCAGTTGGATGCTTAAGAAAGCATGCATGGTGTAAACCAGTTAAAAACTAAATAAGCAATGCAATGATAACGGAAAAGCTTACTGTTCCATATTGACGATAAGTATCCTTGAGGTGGCTCAAGATGTTATAATATCTATCCATGTCCCTGCCTTTTGTGAACTCAAGGTCCTTTTCCAGTTTACGGAACTGATTTCTACATATTACAAACATAAGTTTAGTAACCTATTTTAGATCAACACATGACAAACAATGACAAAGAAGTAAAAAGCAATGACACATTAAACATCATCTTTCTTACCTATAACCCTCAAGGATCTTGTTCAAGGAAGAGTAACTATCATACTTATCACGATACTCCTGCACGTATTCTTTATACCTAAAAATGAATATAGAAGTTGAATCAGGAAATTGGATCCACACAGCATAAATGAATATGTCCTCAAGTCAGATGGAGATTTGACAACGTAGAAAACTGATATCACCACTTACTGAGAGAAATCCTTTATTGGCCCCCTTATCTCTGGCTTATCCTTCTCATACTTAGAATATGAGCAGCTGTTTTCATCTGAAGAAGAATCCCTCCTCTTTTGAGCAATATTATTGCCTTCTGCCACATTAGTATCCTTCTGTATACCAATCAAACCCACCACTGTTTTAGATGTTTTTCTTTTGCTTTCTTTTACAGGGCGGGAAACTAGTTCTCGGTTCATGTCATGCTGTTGTGATGTGCTGACAGCTGCTTTCTTCTGGTTTTCTCCAAAGCCTTCCGCACCAATTCCTTGGCTTGATGAATCTTCATTATGTCTTGATTTACTACTCTTATCTGCTAATTTGTTTAACTGGGACCCAACATCAACCCAATCTACTCTTGAAAGGTTTTGCTGCTGATATTGCATAACCTTATGGTTAGACCTTCCTAAGTTTTCAACATGATGTTCTGGGGTTGTCTTTTTATTTGAGGCCTCCAGATTGCTAGTAACCCTAGCACTTACATTAGGTGGTGATGGCCCCCCTGAATCTAAAGTTTCCTTTCCAACAGGTTTCCCTCTACTGACATCTGAATTCCGGGTATCTGAAGTGGTTACTTTACCCTCTACCTGTTTGAATGAGCTTTTGCTTTCAAATTTCATTTTATCCGATGGTTCCTCAGGTAAAGGCTCACGAAGTTCACCCAACTCCAAGTCTGAAAGCTCTCTCTGAAGTGTCCTGCCTACCCTGTTAACAAGAGCAAACCTTTCGATACTACTTTTGCTGTTATCATTGAGTGGGGTTCCAACCAGTGAGCTTGAAACATGTCTGGCTTCTTTGAACTTTCCAACCGTTTCCCCATGTTTCCAATAGTGGGAGTCAGAAGGCACTGTCTGTTTACCTCCAGCACCACCATCGTCATCTTCAGTATCTCTATACGCTTTATCTCTTTGCATGGAAAAATCTTCATGCGTGTGAAAGCTCTTCTCAGAATATTTTGGGCCGGTTCTCAAGTTCTGAGGATATTTATCAGGTCTGTCTCTCTCGGCCATATCCGGAATTTTGGCCTGCTCACTTTGATCAAAAGACCTCAGACCTGATTGAACAAATTCTGAAGAAAATTTTCCAGGAAGTTCTGGGTTGTGTCTCTTTAATAAACTAAAATCAGAATTTCCATCCCTATTGGCCCTATTCATCATTTGAGCAATGCCCTTGTAATTATTACCAACAAGTCTATCGGGAGATAAATTGTGAGGACTCTCCATCTGTGCATCTCTACTCCCAGAGATTGGTGTTTGAGCCAAGCTTTCTGCTTTTAATCTTTTTGTGCGTTCGGATTTCTCGTCATTGTGCTTCGGATAAGAAATCCTTTTGGATTTTGTCTTAGGTAACGTCTCTGAACTATCAAACTGTTCGTTCCCAAAGCTTTCCTTGACATTTTCACCAAACAAATCTCCTACATATTTTTGGCGCTCTAGTAGATTATTACGGTCAGGCAATAAGGTTTTGGTTTTTTCTACAGTTTTTTCGTCTTCTTTTATAGGAACCGAATTGTAGACTGCATCTATTTCAGTTTCCTCGTTAATATCGGGCAACTCTTTCTCAATTTCAACTACATCTGATTCATGACCATCATGTTTTCCAACAATCTTATCCTGCAAAGATCTGCCCTCAGGAGTTTTCCAAGGCAAAGGAGATTTCGATGGTCCAGTTTCGGAGGTTTGTAATCTATGCTTTGGTTCTTTGTCATCGTCACTCATAATGTCTACATCCACATCAGACCCCTCCTTGCTGTTGTTGGAAGAACCGTCACTCTCACTATCACTGCTACTTGCACTCCCACTCCCCACTGGGCTTTTACTTCTGCGTCTGCTCCCACTGTCACTTCCACTGTCACTGCTGTCACTTTCACTATCACTATCACTGTCACTTCCACTGTCACAAGAGCTTTCAGCCTGCCCTTCAGTAATGTCAGTTCCCTTTTTCTCCCCAAAAAGATCGGGTGAATGCTGTTTGATGTCAATTCTTTCTGATACATTCAATTCTTTTTCATCTTTAGAGCTCAGTGGTGCCTGTTTCTCCAAACTATCAGTTAGGACTTTCCCTTCAAACCTTGTTTCAGGACCAGGTGTTTGATCACGATTGTCTTCAGGAGCAGGTGTGTGTTGAATACTATTATCTTCAGGAGAACTGGAAAAGGCAAGACATGTCTTAGAAACCTGAGCTTGGTATACACAAACAAAAGGCCATCTACTTCCAATATGTATATATTTAAGAATGACTTAACTCATTTCAAGCTTTCCATTACAAAACCTTTGTTGAGTTCTCTTTTAATAAGCTTTTACAAAATAAATTTGATCACAACAGACAAATATCGTCCATGGGGTCTGCATTATAAATGAAGGTAGCAGCATTGAAAGTCAATTGGAGAACCATGTCCTAGAAACTTGTTTGAAAGATAACTTAGTTAGCAAATACACAGAAGATTTAATATATTATAATTAAAACAATCTTCAGCACAAGGAGTTGACATAAGGTTGTACTATTGACTTGAATTGAGTTTATACTAATCTGAAAGTAATGGCATGAAATTTTCAAGTATTATCAAAATCATAAGCAAACCTGAAAGTTTCAATTCAAAAACTTGAAACTTCATAGGAGAAAATGAAAACAAAAGATGCACAGTCAGCCTGAAACACAACTAGTGGAAGGATGAGTTAAGAATTTTTAAGCTAGCTCAACATGGAAAATACATACTGATACTTATTAGCCCAATTATTAGCAATTAGTTGTGTTATGCCTTCGGTGATAGTAGGTACCTCCCGACATTCTCTCAGTTGCATTTGTTTCCTTTTGTGACAGATTCTTAACAAATGCTTATCATCAGTATTAACAAGTACTGCTCCAGTTTGAATTTGTCAGAAAAGATTAAACCTAATCTAACACTATTGACAAAGGAAAATGACAAGTACCTTCCGTTTTCAGACCACGGTTTTTTGAAACTTTCCAACTCCACATCTGGTTTCAAGACATATCTTCCTGGAGCTTGGAAAGTTGCAATCTGATGCACAAGAGTAAATGAAGACATAAAATCACTTAACTGTTCTTAAAATAGTTGAATAAAAAATACGACTTACTTTCTTTATGATGGGCTCAATTTTCTTTATGGAATTTGGAATTGTATCTCCAATAGCTTTCTCCAGGGCCTAATGGCGAGAGAGAGAAAGAGAGTAGTTAACACAATTGAAGAAGTTAGTGGCAGTAATTGGCTAAACACATTATGGAACATATTGAATAGGCAAAGAAATTTTTTGAATTACAGTATAGAAGTTAAACAAGGCAACTTTAGGTTATTCATCTGCCTACCTTTAAGCTCATCCCCTTTGGATTCTCCATGAGTAAACTAATCAACATACTTGGCAAATCAGTTGTTTTAGTGCCAAAGTTTCTTTTTTGCGCTGTTGTTTCCCGTACCGCACTACTGACCCTGGTAGATATCTCTTTCTCATAGTTGGATGCATTCTCTTTACTAGTTACTTGTGCGGGTATAACTTCTACAGAGTTTACATTATTCTTAGTAATATTTACAGTCCCAAATGGTGATGCTGGAACACCAAATTGCTCAGGTGGAGAGGGTATAGGTGACGCTGAGCTTCTGTCCTTTGCAGAAATTGTTGACGTCAATCCAGATTTTTGGGCAGATTTAGGGGGAGCTCCAACTACAACTGGTTTGATATATATAAAAAAAAAGGTTTAGAAAATTATAAGTAAGATAACAAAGCTAATGCAAGATAGTAGGAAAATATAAGAAATTGCAAGTCTATAGTCTTGTGTGTGCAGAAAGTATACAGGTAAACTAACCAAAACAATTTTACAGAGCTTTTGAAATCTTGAAGGCTCTAAATTTACCTTGGGGTGGTTCAACTTTTCGCTTTTTAAAGGGAGGTTCTTTCTTGAGTTTGTAATGCATCATCCGTGGATTAGCTGGACACAAGGGAAACATGAACCTGGTATTAACTTTTTTTAAAAAGTAACAAAGAATATTAAGAGGATACAAAATCAACAGTCATAACAAATGTCACCCGTGGTAGATATACTCTTAACTCATACCAAGACAATCTTTGTCCCAAATTAGTCGAGGTCTGCTATCCATGTTATATGATCATATAAAGAAATGCCCACGAATCTATTAGTATCAGCACAGCGTAAAGGGAAAACGGGTGCTACCAGACCTTAAATACCAGAGTTTGTGCCTTGTTAGAGATCTCCTCAACATCTCAGCAATAGGCAATAAAGATATGTTTACTAAATACAAAACATGCAAAGAGAGCTGAAACAAAATCTTACCTTCAACAGCTGCTAATGCCTTTATTTGACTCTTCATAGAAGGGTTGCCATGATCTAAGACAATGGCTCTGTTATCAGGAAGAAGATGATATATCATTATAAGGAGAAGGCAGAAAATATGCCAAAGCGCTTAAACACTTAAGGACTTTATTTGAAAATACGAAGATAAAGATATAAATTTCTGCATAATAATTTAAGATTTGAAGGGGAAAAACATCCTTGATATCAATTACATAACATACTTGCGTGATTTAAGCTTCCGTTCAGCTTCCTCCGACCGCATTTTAACATGGTTGGTAGTTGACTCATCCAATACACGTTGAACATTTAGCTTGCGCCAGGCACTACCAGATTCAACCAGCAAGCCATTTCCATCTTCACCACTTTGGCGTTCTTCATATATGTCACAGAGGTCACCTAATTCTCGTGACCAAGTAAATCTAAACGCCTTGCCAGCCACGTCAATAACCTGATCCAGATGATGATCACAAAAATATGGATAATGAATTCACACATACTTAAAAGAAATTCTACGAACACAACAAAATTGCAAATTCTAGTGATAAGAAGCTAAAAATATGCAAAGATATACTGTCATCCTATCTATAATATCATAATAAATTACAGTATTCTTTCCAATCTAAACACTCAAAAATGCATGCTTCATCATCTATATATAACTCCATCAAACAAACTTTCCAGAAAGTGTGATGATTCAATCAGAAAACCAGAGAAACTTCACAAAAACTCATTTAAAATCATCATGACTATACACATTTTGAATATAAGCCCTACACCTATAGCTGGCATACAGAAAACAATAACAGCTTAAGAAATGTGAAAATGCATTTCCATTGCTCAAACAACACAATGAGGCGGAAAATTAATCAAGAACACAAAATCCAAGAACAATCTAACAAAAAATCTTGCTTAAACATGTCAACTCGTCAAACACCAGCATTGCCTGGTAAACAATTAATAATAAACTCACATTTTCGCTAGGATGATTCGGATTAACATCAAATTTGATCCTAGCAGTCCCATCCTGCGCCTCAACACGCCTGATCTCTTCAACCAAATCAGGCGCAAGCCTAATAATCATAGCAAACGCCAAAGGATTCTTACCAGGCACAAGACTAAAATTCTCCTCCGTCGCCTGAGAACCAGACGACATCGCAGCTGGACCAGACGGACGATTCCGCGGAACCGAAGATGTACCTCCAAGAGAAAGCCGTCCGGTCGAAGGTACGGTAGGGCGAAGCGTCGGCGGAGGAAATGAGAGACGCTTACTAACTCTGCCGCCTCGTCCACCACCGCCCCCGCCGCGACCGAGCTTCGACGAACCTCCGTTCATGATGTGATGCACACTATAACAGTGATATTGTTGTCTCTCCTATATACGCATAGAGAGAGTGAGTTTGACTGATTCGGTGGTGATGGAAAGCGGCGGAGAATGACGGAGATGAGCAGCGGAGAGAGGCGGAGGACGGCGGAGAATGAAAATGGAATAATCGTTTATTCCTTATTCCGCCACCGTTTTTATTAGTAGAAATATCGCAAACGCGGATTTTAAAATTTACATTTGGTTTCCTAATTAGTAAAGCATAAAAATGTATGGATTATTATTATTTATTACTTTGACTAGATTTTACATGTGTAACAAAAAAATCTCTGGTTCACTCCAAAATCTTAAATAGTCACCTCTTATTTTTTATTTTTTTTATTTAAAAGAAAAAACAAAAATATAATTTTTTTTCATAATCTACCAAACTCAACCCATATTCTCATTTTTCAAACACAAACCTAACTCATATGTCTAGACCAATCGAACCCAAGCTTGGGTTATCCACCAATTCTTCTTTCGATTATTTAGTTTCGCATTGATACACTCATCAAAGTTTAGATATTAGAATCAATCTGAGTCATTTGCTTTTTCGGACCTAACCAAGATCTCAATTAGAAGGGCCGAGAGACAGAAGAAGAATGAGAGAAAAATAAATTTATAATTTTGATTTAATTTTTTTTTTTTAAAAATCAATGTCCCATGTAGACCACTTAACATAAGTTAGACGGAAGTTGAACCGCAGTGGGTAATATAAAAATCGATGAGACTATTTGAAACTTTTAAGAATCAATGAGATTATTTATTACACAAGTAAAATTTCATGTATTCAAAAATATTGAAAGCCTATTTATATTTTTTGTTATAAAAATAATTTTACTAAAAAAATAAATACTTTCACCATTTTTATTATTATTTTTAAGAGTAAAATGTTAATCGTGCTTAAACCATTTACTAACTCTCAATTCAATTATTAAAATATTTAAAATTTTAAATAGTTCATCAACAAGTAATCAAAATTTACATCAGTATTTTCTGTTACATGACAATAATCATGGGACTCACTTACATAAACCCTAATTCGCAGTTTTTTTCCCCACATATTCATTGTTCTTCCATTTTTTTCCATTGTTTTTTGATCTTTTCTTTAATTCGTCTCATTCTCAATCAATTCGTCTTCATTCATCTTCACAATCAAATAATTTATGTTCATTCGGAATCAAAGGAATCATTGCAAGAGAAACAAAAATGAAAAATCTCCTTCAACTTGATCTCCTCATTCCAATACATACAACTTACATGAAGATGAATTTGCAGTTGATAGAAACCTCCAATTTGAGTGGATGCGAAGTACACGGCTCGATTCCTCCATTTTCGAGCTTGAATTTCGCAGTGAAGAGCCATTTCAATTTAGGATTTATATTTTTGCTCTAATCATGTATGTGAACACGAATTATTTGATTGTGAAGATGAATGAAAATGAATTTTTTGAGAATGAGACAAATTTAAAGAAGAATAGAAGAATAGAAGAAATGGAAGAACACTGAATGTGCAAAAAAAAAAAAAATAGCGAGAGTTTATGCACGTGGGTCTCATGATTATTGCCACGTGTAAATTTTTTTGCAGCATTGTTAATTTTGCAGTAAACTTTTTTGTCACATCAACCTTTCAACTGTGGAATTCAACGGCAGTGGACGGACGTCACTTATGTGAGTTTTGATTAATTGTTTATGAACTATTTTGAGATTTTAAATAATTTAGTAATTGATTTGAGATTTTATAAATAGTTTTAAGTACCATAGTGATATTTTATCATATTATTAAATAATTTAATGGTGAAAGTATTCATTTGGTAGTAAAAATTTGCAAATAAATCCTGGGTTAGATACTCACCATTAAATTTGAAAATTTTAACTAATAATTGTGTACTTTAACCATTATAAATGGAACCCACTTTATACAAACAAGAAACTGTCACATTGATTTTAACCGTATTAATTAATAAAACTGACCGTAGAAACCTAATTGAAATGAAAATTGAAATTTAAGTATGAAAAATAGTTCAAGTATTTGATTGAATATATATAAATTTAGGTAAAAAAAAAAAAATAAGCCAAAAAATTATTATAAAAATATTTTTGAAATATTAGCAGATTTAAAAGTGTGCCATTTTTTTACAACAAAAACAAAACAATTTGGGCCGATTGACGGTTGCGGTTACCACCAATAACCCGAATTTTGAACCCAAACCCGAATCCGAACAGTACGATATGGATTTGGATTTTGCAAGTCGGGAGTATAAAGGAAGACGAGACGTCTCTACGTTGTTTACCCTTCTTCAAGCAAGAAACCAGAGCTTTCTTCCGTACTCGCGTTCTCCATTTCGCTGAAGCTTCTTTCTATATCATCGATCATGCCGACAGGTTTGCGATTGTACTCTGTTTATCATCCGCAATCTGTATTTAAGCTTTACCTATCTAATTTTTTTTTGCTTATATATGAATAATTGTGGAGCCTTTACAGCTCGATTTAAGGCTTTGATTTGAATACTCTTGGTTAGATCGTTTCCGATTGTTGATTTTGATTTAGTTTATTTTTGAAATATTATTGCGGATTTCTGTCTTTTGGTGTGGTTTTTGTTTATGCATCTACATTTCCTGTTTTTTTAGTTCATTGATGGTGAGTTATGAATTAGGAACTAGAAAGAGAGTTATGATTTAACCTAATAAGTGAATAGATGCTCACTAGTCTCTTTTAGTTGTATCTGCTTGTGTATGTGTGTGTTTTTGATTGTGAGGTCTTCTGATTTGCACTCCAGTTTTGGTGGATTTAGTTGAAATGCTCAAGTTTATACAGTGAATGTATTAATCTTACTTCTTTATGGAATTCTTCATTGCTTGAGCTTAAAATGCTCATTATTAGTCTAGAGCTTTTTGTTTTCATAAATTGGTATAAAAGGATTAATGCATTGTTCACCATGATTTTAGATCTAAATTTTTCTTCACACATTATGTTGTTACAGTTTTGGTCTTTTTAAGTTTTTGATTTACTCTTTTTGGTAATTGACAATGACAACATTACCACAATTTGCAGTAACCGTAAAATGGCAAAAGGAAGTGTTTAAAGATGTGGATCTCGACACTAATCAGCCCCCATTCCTTTTCAAGTGTCAGTTGTATGATCTAACAGGAGTACCTCCTGAAAGGCAAAAGATTATGATTAAGGGAGGTTTATTGAAGGTAATTAGATTGTTTTGTATGTTGTAGGTAGATTGATGTCTTTTTTTTTCTCTCTTTTTAACTATGATATACTTTACGAGAAGGATCAAGAATTTCCGTGATGTTCCTGATTCGAAGGTGGCTACTAAACATCTTAACCTTGTTATTTTGATATTGTAGGATGATTCCGATTGGTCGACTTTAGGAGTTAAAGAGGTTACTAACATTTCTAAGCCATTTTATTTCTCTTGCACTAAATAATCTGTTATTAAGGCTTAAGAGTACAATTTGACTTATATATTCTAACTTTTGTTGTTTAGGGTCAAAAATTGATGATGATGGGAACGGCAGATGAGATATTGAAAGCCCCAGAGAAGAGCACTGTCTTTGTGGAGGATCTCCCAGAAGAGGAACTAGCATATGCTGTGGTAAGGTTCTTCACTGGTCTAGCATGCACATGCTTTACATATTTGAGATTTTTTAGTTGTTTGACTTAATGATTCAACTAGCTCTATCAACTATCCACCTTGCTATTGTTATACTACCTAGAATCATGTATATCTTTGGAGACCAAATGTTCTGAATCTTTATGAATGTACTTAATTTTTTTTTTCAACTATTGAGTTCCCTATCTGTTGACGGGAGGAACAAAAGTTTTCTTTTTGTGTTTATATTTGTTCCCATTTACTTGGCCTACAGTTTGAAACTCTTAGCAAATGATGCATTGTTTGCAGGGTCATAGTGCTGGTCTATTTAATCTGGGAAACACCTGCTACATGAACTCCACGATACAATGCCTACACTCAGTTCCAGAGTTGAAGTCTGCTTTAGTATCGTAATCCTTCAGTGATTCTTTTCTGTTAATTAGATTCTTGATAGAATTTGCATGCTTCTTATATGATAGAGATCTTACATCCAATGTGTAAATCTTGATCATCAGGTATCCACATTCAGGAAGAAATAATGATTTGGATCAGCCTTCTCATATGTTGACGGTTGCGACTCGTGATTTATTCAATGAGCTTGATAAAACTGCAAAGCCTGTGGCGCCTATGCAATTTTGGATGGTTTGTTTGTTTCTTTCGCTCATATGTTATCTGATGCATCTCTTTATCAAGATGTATTCTGACAGGCTGTAGGAGTACCATATTTCCAGAATAAAAAATTATATTAACAGCTTAAGTTGAAAACAATAAAGTATATAAGCAGTGGTAAAAAAGTTGATGGAGCAAAAAAGTCATTTTATCAAGAAAGTAGGTACCCTCGTTATTGCTAGCTCCAGTTAAGGAAAATGGCTTCCTCTTTTGTTCATGGCAACCTTTTTTCATTTTGATGGCTATATTTATGTAATAAGATTAAGCCAGAATTGATGGTGAAGCCCTTTTCATTACTATATCTTCCTTTTGTAGTATCGGAGAATCATTAACTTTAACGAAGTTAGGGTGTTATCATTATTAAGGCTATCACTCTATATTCTTGATTGTGTTACCTTTTTTGGAGAAATATATTCCAAAGCTGCACCGATAACTGGTTGCTATATTGACTTTTCTTGAGAACAATAGGATATGCATATCGATTTATTTCCTGATTAATGCAGTTATTGCGGAAGAAGTATCCACAATTTGGGCAGCTGCATAATGGTGTCTTCATGCAACAGGTTTTTCAATCTCACCTGATCATAACCATCCTACATGACAAATTTTTTAGTAGGTTGATCCATATATATATACTATCACAGGATGCTGAAGAATGCTGGTCGCAACTTTTATACACCCTTTCTCAGTCTCTTAGATCTCCGGGAACGAGGTATTGGTGTTGTTATTTAATGTTGTAAAAATTTTTCTACGATATTCAGAGATCTAAAATCACTTTTTCTTCATCAATCTCAAATTAAAAAGTAATCATCTTCTGGATTCCACCTGCAGTGAAAATCCTGATACTGTGAAGGCACTATTTGGCGTTGAACTTGTTAGCAGGTAGCAACTAAAGATAGCAGCCACAAAAATTAACAATATCAGCTTTAGTAGTGCTAACTTCGTCCAACTTTATATAGTTTTTTTTTTTAATATGCATGGTCAATTTGGATGAGTGCTTGTAGTTGCATTTCTCTTATTCTGCTTTGGTCAAGCCTGAAAACTCTGCCGATTACTATCTTTTATAATATTGCTGGTGCTGTGGATCCAGGGTGCATTGCCAAGAGTCCGGTGAAGAAAGCTCAGAGACAGAGTCAGTTTATTCACTTAAGTGCCACATTTCACATGAAGTGAACCATTTGCATGAAGGGCTGAAACATGTAAGTTATATAGTTATCAAGTCATTAGAGTATCAATGTTTTTGCGGTGATCCCAATGATTGCTACATACACACGTGTAAATATACATAATGCTCATATCTTGTCTCTCTGTGTTAACCCAGTCCCATATCAGCATTATTTTCTTCCGTCAAATTACAATGAACTTGAACTTTATACTATGAATTTAAAAGTGAGTGATGATCGTTGTAATGGGTTATTAAATGCTTATGGAGTCTCCTTTTCAATCTTGAGGTAGCATATAAGATTATTGATCACTTAATTAGTTTTACTAAATTATGTAGGGTTTGAA
>JAYMTB010000045.1:0-21561 GCA_036897585.1 Francoa sonchifolia | reverse complement strand
GATAAACAGAGAGAAATTAAAACAATGAAAATTAAGTTTGTTAAGTAAATGTCTTATCAACATATTTGACAGTTTTAAAGAATTATGAACTGTAACATGAAACATTACTACTAGACGAATAAGAATTGGAGAATCACCTCAGTGTCATCAGTACTTCCGTCACCTGTGGCACCAAAATCTATTACATTAAAGATAGAAGGCCCAGTGTTGTAACCATTCTGTGGTGGCATTGCTACACCTTCTTTTGGATTGTTTTGTTCAGGCGGAGGGGGAGTAGGAGGAGGAGGCGGCGGAGTAGGGGGAGGTAATGGAGATTTTGATTTTGTTCCTCCTCCATGGTGATAAGATTTACTGGCATGACTTTTTCCTTTTTTCTTAGCAGACAAAGAAGCTGAAGTACTTCTGGATTGCCTCCAATGCTTACCCTTTCTAGCATTGCATGTTGCATAATTCGAAGACCAAACAAGGAAAACAATGAGTATCGTAAATGTGAGGCTTCTGAAACTCGAAACTTCCATCTTTAGCAATAAACGTTGTTGTTGTTGTTGCAGAGAGAGAAGAACGCTGCTAGAATTAAACTACGAAAACTATGGAGAATACTAAACCAAAAGTAAGCAAGACATTTATGCTTCAGTCCACCTTCTTCCTTTTCTTTATACATATTCTCTTTTCAATTTAATACTTGTGAATATTGGTTGGGATTTGTTTAACTCAACAGAAAAAAGGGCCCATTTTTTGTCACATATATGTTCATTTTATACTCTACGGCTTTTGTGAGCCTCTAGTTCTTAAGTTAAAAAACGAGGCTATTACACCAAATCTTGACAGTGATTATATGTTGTTTTAAGGTGGCTTAGATGGTTGATTCTCTTTACGCAAAATCTATTATGTGCAGGGTATTTCATACAATTTTTGACAAATTCTTCCGATTGCATAAGTTTTTGTTCATCGAAGTTAGGTTTCTTTATCGAGCTGATCATGATTTGTGCTGAATGTTGTGATTATGAAGTTTGATGTAAAAGCCAAAAGGACACACGTGAATGGGTATATGCATATATAGGCTGTCAAATGCTCTGATTATAACATCTTCTCTTATGATCACATGCATTCTTCACGGACTTGTGTTATTTTAGTTTGTCTTCTTTGTTACAACTTTGGGATTCTCCTTATTTCTCATTCTTTTCGAACTTCAAATTTAGTCCTTTCTACCAACTTGACCATTCAGGTTTCGAGATAAATTACTATTTCTTGCTTCTAACTTTTGAACAGATGATTGAAATTTATGAGGGCCCAACTAACATATAACTTAGCTCACAGACAAAAAAAACCCGAAAAATAACACTTTTTTTAGCTCACATGTTGAATCACTATTGCATAGTAAAAGTAATGAAAAAGATATAAGAATTTTGATTCCAATTTCTTAGGACCGTATATCTCCTATGCTTTAGGACCATATACTATATATATAACGGGCAGTTAAATATGTATATCTTCTTGATCGTCATTTTCTGTAAAATTGCTCGTGATTTTGCCCGAGTTGATATAAGTTTTGTTATTGAGTTCATTTTTTTGACAGATAACTTTTATTCTCTCAAAGAAAAAACGAAAATAAAACTCGAATATCAAATTTAATCAAATGTTTAAGGAATAAAGTGGCTTGTCTTTACCTCTGTTTTTTTCATGAGAAGATGAGGGAGACTTTATTCTATAACTTAGATTATAATGAAAGAAAATTCTTGCTAAATGTTTCTCTTTTATGAACCCTAATAGGTCCTACTGCAACCAGATATGCAAATTCGACCACAAATTGTTCTGATACGAGTCAATGATTCTTCATACCCATGGACTTGGGGTCGATAAATTAACACAAATTTTAACGCTTTTTTGGTTCGAGCTTGTAGTTCTTCATGGTGGTCCATGTTGTTATTCCAATTGGTATCTTATTGTTGGCATGCAAACTGTTATCTTTAGGTGTTTCCTAATTTTCTGCTAAACAGAATCAGAATAAAGGTTAGGTAAGGAATATGCCAGGTTTACTAGCATGTTATATCGCTATTGTGTAACATTTTCTATTCGGAATCAAGTTAGTCTTATGTTAGATCTGGCTTGTTAATATACATCGACACTATCCTCCTGTCCATCACTCTACTCTAATGGGTTAGTTATACATTCTAAAATTAACTCATTAAAATGAAATAAACCGAGAAATCAGTCATTAGCCCCAATACTGATGTCATACTATATCATTATCAACCTCATTTCTTCAATATAAACTAGCGATTACATTTTCATTTCTGATTTTTTTCGATGAAGCAATTCTAATTAAGTTTCAATTAAGCAGTATAGACCTGTGTAATTTCCTTAAATTTTAGTTGGGCACCTCAAACGTCGTCCGAGATCCTCTACTAGTACATTCTATATTCCATTACCTGGCTTAGTATGCTACTACAATTTGCGCAGTTATTTACGTACCTATAGGCTATATGGAGCCGAATCAGAGCTCAGTGTGAACAATAAAGTCGTCTCTGCTGCGCTCGGCTTCATCTTCAGTTTTTTGTGTTGGGTCCATACTTATATAAGCATTGTCTTTGGAATTTAGGCAGTCTGCTGAAGGATGCACGACTCCATACCCAAAGCCTTCTGCAGAGTTGCAGTATGTCTCTACCGTACCATCTTTCTTGTCTAAATTGACGTTGCTCAATACTATGCTGCTACAAGGGACTGTGTCACTGCAGGCAAATTGCATGGCCTTTGAGCTCTTTGTAGTCCCACTAATGTTTCGGTACATTATCTGGCTTATTTTTACAGCTGACGTCTAACAAATAAAGGAAAAGAAAAAGAATTCATAGTTGTCAAATAAGAGTTTCTAGTTTGGACTTGATCCTACAATCATTAACAATGGTGGAAATATTAGAAAAAGGGGGCGAAGATTTTGGAGAAATGTACCTGGTTTTGACAAGAGGATGGTGAATCACAGTAGAATTGATCAATAATGATAGGGTTTGCAACATCTTCCATCCTCACATTTTCAAAGCGTACCCCACGAACATAGCCTGAACCTCCCTATAACAACAGCAACCCAAAAGTTATTCTCATACAAAGACCAGTTTTTGCTGTCTGGATTTCAAGGTAACTTTAAAAGGCACCAGTATTTTCTCCAGCAGTAGCAGAAGTTAACTTATACTCCATCATTAGACGGTCATATATGTTGGATAATTTATTCATTAATGCACAATATTACCTGCCAAGTCTTAATCCTCACGCCGTTGGTGGCTTCCCTTAGAAACGCTGTATCCAAGACTACCTTTGAAACTATTCCGGTACTGTTGTCCTTCCCAAGACTTCCGATGCTAGATAGCAAAGTTGTAAAGCAAAAGAGGAAATTACTAATCCAAACATTTCAGTTAAGTTTATTGCATAATGTAAGGGATATGAGAATGATTCTCTCAAAGTTAATCACCAAAACCACTAAACATTTTATCAATGTATAAATCAGATTAGTCGTACCTAATTCCGTGTCCTGGTCCACAATAGATTCTCTTCATCTTGATACTGGAACTAGCATTGACAATTGAAATGCAATCATCCCCTGAAGATCACATGTAGAATCACCATTGAAACATAATTGATCAGGCGCTCGAGCAAGTTAGCAATATGTGCGTGATAGCCCATGCCTATCATCAAGTAACTTAATAAATAAAGAGTAGTTGTGTATATGAATAGTATGAGAAGTAGACATCTTTCAGTTGTTGTTCTGGATGTCTTTCACTCTTTTGTGCTGCTTATTTTTCAAGAAGAATACTTCACACAACCTTAAGCTACCATTGTTTGAATTTATCTCCATTAAAATAAAACTCCCTATTTGTACCATGAATGGAGATGGGAAAAAAAAAGTGTATCGGCATAAGAACAATGTAATAATAGCACAAAAATTTCAGAACCTGTTCCAATTTTGCAGTCTTGGACTACTACATTAGTTGATTCAGTTATGTGAATTCCATCAGTATTAGGACTGTCTCCTGGAGCTGAGATTTGAACTTCTGACACTCGCACAGATTCACACTTGGAAATTACAAAATGCATCTGTTGGCTGTTCTGGATAGAAAGGCCTTTTACCCTTACAGCTGTGCTTGAATCTATGGTAAATGCCTGCAGCAAACTGTTCAGTTAGTCATGCACATTTGATAGTTCAAGTTTAACACAGTTTGTGTTAAATCTTAAATGGAAGTATGACCAAAATCAAGATGATGGTTCCTTACCGTTGGTGCTCCTCTGCAAGGCTGTCAAAAAGGGAAAATACGTCAAATTTCATTTGTTAAAGATAGGTAATTGGGCAAGAACAAAATTACAATGTGAGAAAGAATTACATTTGACTTATTCCTTTTGCAAGATGATGCCCACCATTTGCTGCCTGATCCATCAATAACACCACCCCCTTGGAAAAGTACTCCATTCAGTTTGGAAAAAGCAAGCCAAAGTCGTGGGAGCTTTGGATCCCAGTCTTTAGGCTCATCTGGTGCTACTATTGTTCCATCAATCTGCACCCAAGGTATATCAATATAGAGTAATACTTAGATTATGATTACGTCTATTGCTTGGAGAGGATTTTGAAGCTGTAACTTGGAACAGGTGGATTGTTAACTAGATGAAAAGAGTATTTTAATATGAAAAGAGTATTGTAAATTACCTGAATGATTAATTTGTCAGCACATGGCCCTTTAAATCTCGTCGCATTAACTAAATAACTGCGTCCTGGGGGAACCAAGAAAACTGACTTTGGTGTAGCACATGCTGTTTTCCATGCACTTGCAAAGGCCTGAAGATTACAGTTTATTGAAAAAATAAAGGATGTTAGTAAATCAATTGTTATAAAATTCATGTAGTAGTATATTGTTAAGTCTTCCAGCAGAGCCTTAAGATCTGGTATATAACCCTGAGACTTATATATTGACTTAATAGACTAACAACGTTCACTCACGGAATCCTGTTTGAATTCCATAAATTTCGAAAGATACAAAATACCTTTGTATCGTCAGAAATTCCATCACCAACTGCACCAAAGCTATCCACATTCACAAGAACCTTGCCACCACGTTCACTTGTCCAGAATGGTATGTCGAGAAGTTCTTCTTCATGTTCTTCTTCTATATCCCAACTTTCGAGCTCTTCAAGCATGCCCACATCTTCATATATTATACTTTCTGCAACCCCAAGAGCTATTATCAGCAAGCCAAGAAAGGAAACCAAGAAAAATTTATCCATATTTTATCTTTCTAGTTGTTTTGAAAAATGGATTGATTTGTATAACTCCAGCAAATACATAAATTTAATTTATATCCGCAGATTAGTGAACAAAATGTAGGATTTGTGGAAAATCTGGCTTGACTTGAAAGTAGATGAAGGTGTTACATTTTCTACATGCCCACACTTAAAGTACAAGGAAAATCTATTGGAGTTTTATGCTTTACTCTTCAACCACAGCCCCAATATGCATCAGTCAAAAGTGCTCATGGATTCAACCATTGGTGCTTCTATATAAATATACCAAAATACAAATGTAACTATACTTGTTGGAAGTGGAACACTCTCTCATAATGCCTATAATAAGTTATAACTACATAAATATTTCCAAAAATAATGAGGTCAATAGATTGCTTTTGACAACAGAACAGCAAATCCTGTTTTCCCTTACATGCAGCCCAAACTTCAAGCAAAAGTATCATTTCCACCATTTATTGAAGCAGGAGATTAAAAAAAAATACTTCTGCATTGTGCAAATAAAGCTCAAAAATACCTGAACTGTTCTGAGGCTCAGATAATACCGTAGTATTTCACCTCATCCTCATAACGATCTCTTTCCGTCGCATCTAGGTTTCAATATCCACACTTTCAAAATTGAAGCATGAAGCTTGAAAAGATGCAAAACCTCTGTCAGATCAACTTTGCTGCTCTCTTTTCCACCATTTCCTTCATGTAGACCATACAACTTCGCAGCAATTCGCTCCACATTCTGCATATTTCCGTTGCCGGCGCCTGTTACAGCTGCTCTTCAGCTTCCTTAATCAGATCCACCTGACCTAACAGATCAATCAAACATGAAAATCGATGATCGATGCGAAACAGACGACGATTTGTGAAGGAAAATTTCACCATGAAACCGCGAGAAAGACGAACGAGTTTCGTATTTAGTAAAATAAATTAGATAAAAATGGGATAATGGGCCAAGACGAGACTATTTTGATTAATCTTTAGCTTGGCCTAAAAGCCCAATATTGGCCCAATGTTGGCCCAATTAATCTTATTGATGGACCTTGAAGCCTGCCAAACTAATTGGGCCTAAGACTCTGGATAGCCCAACTCCTTTCGGTTCTGGTTTGGGCGCGACTCCATAGCTCTCCAATGGAGGATTGAAGAATTAGCAGACGAATTGCGAGTGATGGTTTCTTCTTCGCTGCGATTCTTCAGTTTACCGAAAATCAGGGAGAAGAGAAGATCGGTGATTCTTCAGCTGCCTTGATTTGGGCTTTGGGAGGAAGGGAGGCATGCCTCGATATAAAGATGAGCCTACTGCGGTTCGCGTGTATACAGTTTGCGACGAATCTAGGTTCTGTTTTGGTAGATATCGCCAAGTTTATTTTGCGGATTTGATTTCGGGAACTCAATGTGTTACTTGATTTTTATGCTCAACAGATATTTGATTGTGAGGAACGTTCCAGCGTTAGGTTGTGGCGATGAGTTGTTGAAATTGTTCGCTTCCTACGGAGAAGTTGAAGAGTAATATTTTTTTTTCTTTTTTCTTTTTTAGACTTTGAAATTTGTTGTTCTAAATCATATCAAGTGTGGTATGCCATATCTGACATGTTTTGTTTCTGATTGTTGGAATTGTTGACTAATTTCTTGTTGATATTCATCCTATGGTTGTGAAATTGGTTAACTGACTGGATCTCAAATTTGTATTCGAATCTGTTTTTGGTATTTCAATTTTCGTTCTTTTCTTCAGGTGTAAGCCAATGGATGCAGAAGACTGTGATCAATTCACTGATGTCTACTGGATCAAGTTCCATCTGGAAAGCAATGCTAGGTATACTATTTTCTGATATTAGCTTGTCTCAATAGAACTTGGTGAATTTGACATGTATAAACTCTGTTCCACATTTCAGGTTTGCAAAAAGAAAATTGGATGAGTTCGTATTCCTTGGCAACAGACTGCAAGTTTCTTATGCCCCTCACTTCGAGAGCGTTTCTGATACTAAGGAAAAGTTAGAAGGCAGAAGAAAGGAAGTTCTAGAACGTTTGGATTGTAAGTGAATGTATGTGTGTGAAACTTATTTTATCTTTGTTGCTCGTGATGTTATATTATGATGCATTTTCTCTTTTTTTATATCAGCTGGAAGATTGAAGGGCTCGACTATTCATAAACCTAGAGCTTCAAGTGATACTTCATTCACTGCAACTCCTTCGCATACCAACCCTGTCCCCCAACTTCTGAAGTCTAATGAAAGGTAGTTTGTGGTTCAAATTTTCAGTTGCTGTTAAGCTCTTTAAATCCTTTGAGGTTGTCTCCATTCCATTCCAATACATATGATGAATTGTCTCATCTCTCTGCAGGAAATCAGGGGTCTTGGAACATAATTCTCACGTTAATCATTCCCTAATCACAAGGGTTTCCTCTAATGAGGTTTGCCACTCAGTGTCTATGGAATAAACTTACCTTCACTCTTAAATTTTATGATAATATAAGTTCAATACTAGACACAGATCCTCAGTTGAAGTCTTCTTGGGTGCTGTATTATGGACTCTAAATCATTTCAACATTTGATTACTCTACATTTTCAAAGTTCTTCTCATGTGAAGTTGTGGAAGGTGCTGATGATATAATTTAGGCTAACATTATTCTGTTTCATAATTATCCCAGGATTATTTTGCATCCCAAACAATGAATCAGACAGTTCGATCAGTCAGGGAGAAGCTCCATAAGGTATAAACCATTACCTTGTCATTTCCTTGTGAAAGCTCTATAGTATTATGTTTAACTCTAAAAGAACTTTCTTACTGAGTTAGATTGAATCAAGTTGTGAGCATCCTCAAGCTTTGCCAGCACCCAAGAAACCACGAGTAGACAATAGAAGAAGAATCTAATAAAGTTTTTGGAGATGAAGACTAACCTCCAACTGGATTGAAAAGTTGCGTGATTTTGTATCTTAAATCTGCCTTCTTTTGTCTTGGCCGATGTGACATCTCTCATGTTAGCTACACACATGAAATTGACAACTCTACAATGCATCCATCAGATCCCAATGAAGGAAATGGTGATTTCTGATATTTTCGAAACTTGCAAATATACAACCTTTTAGGTTGCTTCCTTCTTGGAAAGAAAGCAAGTTCATCATTTCTCTTTAGTTATTATGGAATATTTGTTTCCTTCTGTCAATGATTAGAAAACAACACAAATATTGTAAATTTATCGTACAGAAATATGCCCAAATGTTCGAATCCAAATCTTTGTGTTATGTACTCTTGTTTCTCAGCTTATTCAATCTAGAGTTGAACTTTGCTTATCATGTTTTGCCATATGTTTCAACACACGTATAGATTGATTCTTCACAACAGGGGCGAGGAGGCTGGCCAATAAAATGAAACACAATGTGTAAAATGATATGATTTTTTTCATTTACAAGTAATATACTCGATAACTTAAGACAAGAACACCTGCACACCAGAAGTTTTCATCATCTGACATACAGGACAAACACTAATGTGCACATCACATTCTTTACACAAACACAAATGCTTACAAGGGATCAACAAAACACAGACCTCTCTTACCTTGCAAGCTCTGCAAATCATATGCTCTTTCGATCCTAGAAAATTCATCGAAATAAACTTTCCACTTCTACCAGGAACACTTTGGTAATTGTTTGGATTGATGTATGAAGAGGCATCATCAACTTCACTGTCTCCAAATCCTTCCTTTCCTTGGTCAGCACCATGTGAAATTGCCTGCTGGAGATTGTTTTGTAAGACACTAACAACTGACTCATAGTACTTTGCTCTATAATGCCAATTCTGAGTTTCAATTGCTGCCTGCTTTATTTTTTCGATAAGTTCCATGTTCATGCGGTTGATGTTTTCTATCTCTCGGTCTTTTTCAAGTATCTTCTCGCTGACACCTTTCTCTATAGCGGCAAGAAAAGAAGCTAGGTGTCTCTGCTTCATTTCCCTTACCCCCTTTGCCAAGTATCCTTCCTGTTCGGAGAATATCGATATTAGGTAAAGGTGTAAAGATCAGCATCATATGTCATACTTAAACTACATATAACTATATAGCTTAATTACTTTTTTCAGGTACATTTCACCAACAGTGTTCTAATAATAAGTATCATTCATGAGTCCAACAACAACAACAAACCACCACGACTGAGTTTAAAGTATCTTTATTTGTATAATATTAATTTGAAGGTAAGGGGAACAGACCTGAATTTTGATATATTGTTCCAGTTCTTCATTCTGCAGCTCAAGCTCAGTCCTAATATTGTCACTCAAGGACAACATGATTGATGGTACTGATGTCATGCTTCCACTTGCAGAAGTAACAGATGAGTTGCGTCCATCATCATCGTATGATAGTCTTAACCCGGTAGACACAGGGTTTGGGTTGGGAAAGCTCACCGAGCCGTCAACTTCATTTTTGTAGTTCAAGGAAATCTGAAGCTTTTGTGGCCTTGAGATGTCTTCTGCTTCTCTGCCTCGTTTATTGGGCTGAAGCATAGGAAATGTATGAACATTCCCAAATAAATTTACTGGATCAACATTGCATCCGGCTGGCACTGAAATACACATACAAATTATAAACTTACATTTAGTCCAAATAAAATTCACGAAGATTGAAATAGAGAAGGAAAAAAATCATCTATAACACAAGGGAATATCTGCAGTTACACGATGTCAATCCAATCTCAACGGGATATCATTCGGAGTTAAGTAGCAAATAATAATGAATAGTAACTGCAGCTCATCAAAAACATCAGTATAACAATATTATGACAACTTACGATTCCCAAATAACTGGAGCTGATTTGATGCAGTTGTCTGGTACGGGAAATGGTTATTGTCCATAAAACCAGGAACCACAGAACCACCTCAGATTATATTGCTTCTGTTGGTAAAAATCCCATAAACCTGCAAAAGAATAGCGAGAGTAAATTTCAAAGACTACGAGCAAGCAAGCATCATACCAAATAACATCAATAGCAGAGTGTCTGCATAAAACCACTTTTCTGCAACAAGGCCTGCCATAGAGTAACTACAATACCTGATTATTAATAATATGTATATTGAAGATTCAATCAAGCTTCATAAGTTGAAACTAATCAATGTGCATCACATAAACAGCCCATTGAGTATAAAAAAGAGTAATTTCCATATTATCAAAGTCCATTCAACTCGAACAAAATAGCCTTTATATCTATAGATTAAGCAGCTAAAACAAGGAAATCGGAAAGATTACATACCCAAATAACAATCAATAAGATCGAGATTCAGATCTCTTCCAAGATACATATCAATAATCAAACCATAACAACAAAATATCCAAATACCTTAACGCACTAATCGTCCGATCAATTAAACTTTCCACCTAATACCCAATACAGATCCTGCCGATTCACACCCAATTCTAAAACTCCAAAAGGGTTTCACATAAACAATATAAAAAACACAAAATCAAAGAAACAAAAGCAAATAAAATTCCAATATCGAATAAAGCATAAACAAAACAGCAATCAAGAAGCGCGGAAGAAGATTTGAATGAACGAAAAACTTAGAAAGCGGAGAGAAAGAGGGACGAATGAGATCACATTATTGGGGGCGTTGAAATCATCATCCGCCCTAATTCATACGCACAGTCACCACCTCTCTTGCCTGCCTGCCTGCCTTCCCTAGTATTTTTCCCACCACTCCAACCCACCTACCAATAAAACAAAATAAAAATCAATTTTTTATTTTCTTTTTTTTACATTTTAATAATTTTTTATTTCTTAATCCTTTAATTTGTACATTAATGTTTGTTTTTGTGTGCAAGCATAAACATTGTGCCAAATGCTCGTCTTTTAAAAAAATAATAATTACGAATAGCGAGTTTGTCAAACGGTGATTAGCTGTGAAATCCCGAGTTTTAGGAGTTCGAATCACGAATTTAACGTTGAAATTTCGAGTTCAGCTCTCGATTTACAAAAATTATTGGAGAGTTTATACGCATTATTGAGAATCAACTTGCAATATAGTGACAATATGCATGAGTCAATCAAAAGTCGAAACCTTAATAGAGATCAACTAACATAGTACCTTAAAACACGAAAATAATATTATGAAAACATCAACAAACAACATTTGAAAAACTGAAGTCTCTTTCAGTCAGTGATATGAGTCATAAAAATTGTTGCAGTGAAAACCTCATTTCCAAGAAGCATCTTGCAGCTAGCAACCTTAAAAATGGCAAATGATGTTAACCTCGACATGAATCCTAAATTAGAAACAACTTTCTTCTTATGATGTTCCATCCCATATGGATAGCCTCCCTACTTTTCTTTCGCGGAAACCATTGCCTTTTACATGGACCTGAAAGTTTTTCCCAGCAGAAAGTCATGCAACTATTTTAATGGCATATATTTCTACAAACAAATTAGAGCTATAAATGAGTTCTTGATTGCTGTTTTCAAATACCAAAATGGGTTATCTCATAAATATTACATGTAGTAGTTGAACTTCATGAAAAAAGTACAGGTTTGCAACACATATCTAAGACAGATTGTGTGATAATAAGTGATTCTGAATATGTTTGGAAATTAGTTATTCTATTGAACTCGCTAACCAAAATATTATGGTAAATGCTATCTGAACTAACCCTGTTTATATGATGTTGATCGCTATTTATATGTGTTGTTTGTAGTCTTTGAACCAAACAATTTTGATCAATGTGATCACAAGTTTTGAAGAGATAGACAACAAAATAATCGAAAATGTTCTGCAACTTCTAGCTAAACGATGAAGTGCTTCAGATTGAGCTAATTATGATATTTACCTCGGAATCATCCGAATCCCATATCAGCCTTCCATCCTTCTGATTGTAGTTCACACCATCTCCTTTGTCCTGGGTTGGAGGGAAATGGGCCCACTGAAAATAGTTTAACATGTCCAAAACTCTAATTTAGATCCTTTGATATTCAAACATAATTGATATTGTCTTATGTTATATGAAGTAAATCTATCAATGTTGTTCCAAGAACTTACATTTTTTGAAGCTGTACTGAAAGCTTCCTTGTGTGCCATGTTAGGATTTTCAAATTTCAGCCTTTTAATCTCATCTCTGCTAAAAACATGCACGTAAGGCTGATTTTGATCTTACAAGATTTTAATTAGTTTGAAATTTAATAAAATTTTCTTACTTGATGAAGCGATTATAAGCTGACGGAGCTCTTTGTCTCTTATCTGGGGCTGAATATAATTCAACCAAGGAATGCATAATCAAAAGATAATCAATTTTTTAAGAATGTATTGAAAATTTCCTACTCTAGCTTACGTTTATTAACCACATGATTCACATGGATTATATCATCATCTTCATTGTCGGAAGATGTCACCATGGATGCTGCTGGACTGTGTTCTTTGGCCTTGTCCACAACCACTTCCTCCGGTAAAACTTCTTCTTTTGGCTGTGGGAAGCAGCAGACAATTAGCATTATGTTGGATATCTGCATAAGAATTTCATGACACTTGCATACCTCATCTTGAGTTAGCGAATGCAAAAGATGCAGAGGGACGAAGGAAGCTATTGTCATGTTGACGGAGAGAAGACTTGTGCAATGGCCGCATCTGACTGTCACCACCATTGACAAACTGCTACATGGAACACTGACCTGAAATACTGAAAGATTAGTACAATAAAAATCAATATTTTCAGTACAATCATTACTATTTTACCAGCAAAATGGTGGTGCAGAAGCCACATTCTACATAGCAAATCTGTTCTGGTAGATCAAAAAGATGACTAAGAGTTGCCATGAGAGAGTTGGACTACTGAGGATGTTTTGACATACTATAGAAGGGTATATTTATATATGCTAAAGGGCATTAAGTTAGTGATAAATATTCAATTAGATGTTAATGGAACACTAATTATGAATCATGAAAGTTACTTTCTGATTAGCATATGAGTGAATGCATTTGAAGCATATCAGAATGTTTTGAGCTGTTAAACAAACTACAATCACATCCTTCACCTTATAATCCGACGAGGGTAAGTCTCGAAACTTGAACTTTTGATTAAAATGAAGTGTCTAGCAATTATACCTAATATGATTAAAATGTCCTATAATATGATGTGCAAATTTGAATACTAGTAGTTTCACCTAATGTTTTCTTGTAAGACTGCCTAATAAATGAAAAGAAACAACTGCTAACTTTCAGTAAATTGACTAGAAGTGCTTGTTTGTTTCATATGTTATTTTCTGTAAATTTACTCTCATATTTCTTTGAGCCAGATGAAAATGAAAGTGCATAAAATTTAACCATCTCAGAGGGAAGGGGAAGTTTCTAGAAAAGAGTATACAGAAGGAAAGGAGGCATCTTAGGATTTGTCTTTCCTGAAAGAAAGAAAATGGAATTGACAATCTGAAGGAATCACTACTTCCTGTTTCTGTGCATTATATAACTTTTTCCATTCCTTCCTGTGTTGACTCACCCATGTGAAGGGTCCCCTCAGGTCAGTGATTAAAATCAGAAATGTGAGTGAGACTCACTGCCATGCATAAGCTTGGGATGAGTTGTCATGAACTGCAGTAGGGCTGCTTTAATATCATATTAATTATGCTTCATATTAGAACTTGCAAGCGGTGAATTATAATTTGTACATTAATTTCTCACTTGACCCATAAAAGCAAATAAAAATGTCAGTTAGTGCAGAAGTTGAGAGAATCCTTACAACAATGGTTGGAAGAAACTGCTTCAAAGATGGGTTCTGCAAACAAAGGGCTTCATTTAAGATTGGAAATTCTATGAAGGAAAGAGCTGTAATTGCAGTACCTTACACTGTAAAAGCATGGAGAACAGTGGGGAGAAAAAGTAGCTGATGAGGGTGAGAAATAGAATGATAAATTCTTCTCCCATTTATCGCCATTCTACTCCCATGTGAACAAAATAGAATACCAAAATGAACTACAATATTTTACTCCAATGGTCAGCATGGTTTAACTTACTTAGATATCCATATGCTTCCTCTGGATCAGCCCATCAAAGTGGAGGGATGCTAAGGTAGCTCAGGCTGAGAAAACTTTAAGTAAAACAACAAGAATGTATATCATGATAATGTAAATCATACAAGCTCACAATTATTGATAAGCCATCAACAGATTTCGTAGCAGTGGAAAAAGTCAGGCCTAGACCATGCTGAAATAAAAGTTCAAGAATGTTCAATAACTCTTACATGAGTTTCTGGACATATCATGACTCAGAGGATTCATCATTACAAAATTCATTCTCATGAGTCGATAAAACCATCTGGGATTTTTCTCATACATAAGAATAGTATAGCTTCAGACAAAACCGGTCAATAACCACGTACACAAATTGATTCACCAATCACCAATGATAGCCCACAAAGCTAGAATCAAAGGCTGATCAGAATCATGACAGGAACTCTAAGGCAACAATTAAACAGCAATCAATTCAACAAACCAAACCATTAAGATAATAGAAGTATGTAACTTGATTAACAAGAATGTAAAATTATTCAACCCAAACACGAACCATCGAAATCAAAATCCAAATATCTGGATAATAACGTTATCTAAAGTACAACAAAAACATAAACTCAGCAAAACAAAATCCATTTCATGAAAATTGGAAACAAAAACTTAATCGCCACCGGCCTTCTGGTAAACATAAGTCAGTCCACACTTGCCGCAATAATGACGATCAAAGTGATTCGCCATAAAGGTACCAGCACCACACTCAGCATTAGGACACTCTTTCCTCAACCTCTGCACCTTACCAGAATCATCAACCTTATAAAACTGAAGCACAGCAAGCTTCACCTTCTTCTTCTTATGCTTAATCTTCTTCGGCTTAGTATAAGTCTTCTTCTTTCGCTTCTTCGCACCACCACGGAGTCGAAGAACAAGATGAACAGTCGACTCCTTCTGGATGTTATAGTCGGCCAAAGTGCGACCATCCTCAAGCTGTTTTCCGGCGAAAATCAGTCGTTGTTGGTCCGGTGGAATACCTTCCTTATCCTGAATCTTGGCTTTCACATTGTCTATCGTGTCCGACGATTCCACCTCCAATGTAATGGTCTTACCCGTTAGGGTTTTCACGAAGATCTGCATTGTCGCTGTTGCAGAGGCGCCGAATCGAGAAGCGTTAGGCGCCATGAATAAAATGTTAAATAGTACCTAGGGTTAGTGAGTAATTATACGCTACAGTGCGAGTCCATCACGCTTCATGGTCTGCTATCACAAGAACCGTCGGATAAAAATTAGAGTAATTTTAGCACATATTGGCCTTAGATTAAGAATAAATTTAAGTGAGGGTTAATTACATTTTCTACCCTACAATTAACTCAATTTACAAAGATCAAGTTACAACATTTTTATTTTTCAATTACATCCTTGATAGTTACCAATTTTTGCAATGCACAGTTTTGGCAAACGAAAATTAGCGAAATTTTGATGGAATCTTGTCTTTTCTGATTCTTGGATCTTGTGGTGGAAAATGTATGGGGTGTCTATTTCCTGAAATTAACAAAAACAAGTTCATTTTTTTGATGTGGAATCGGCTAAATTAATGGTCTTTTTAGCTGCATTTGCATTTACCAAGTAGATTTTTCTGGTGGGTTTGTTGGGTTTTAATGGAAGCTGTTTTGTTTTTCCAAATCTCAGGAATCCAAAAGGGTCCTCTCACTTTTCTTTTGGACCTCTCTGATCAGAAATCGCCATTAATACACAACTGTAAGTACTTCTTCACCTTTCTTTTACCTATTTCATGTATGAAATCCACCTGAAATGAATTGTTGTATTGTTTTATTCATGCTTTCCATGTGTAATAGATTAAGGGAACTGCAAATTAGTAGTTGATTTCTGATGTTTAATGCAAAGATTGATGATTGTGGTATGATTTTGAGATGTTCAATGCAAAAAAGATAGAGGGATTCTTAATTTGGTTCCATTACTTGGGTAGTCATGCATTCGGCATTTAGATTGATGGGTTTCTGTTATTTGAAGATTTCGTATTAGAGAATATCTTAGGACTTCTATTGGGTTCACAACTAGTAGGATTGACTTATAGAGTTACTTAACAGGATCTCAAAGCATATTTTGCAACCCATCATGATGACGGAGGAGGATACAACTGCGTTAAGTTATTGGGTTAATTGGAGATTCTTCCTTTGTGCGGTATTTGTCCTAACTTCTATGGTTCTTGCATCGATTCTAATATTGAAGTATGAAGGTTTTAAACAACCAAATCGCAAGAGGAGAGAAAATGAACAAGAAGCAGCAGGTTCTTTGTACGAGGATGAACTTTGGAAGACATCTCTTAAAGTAATCCATCCTGCATGGCTACTTGGTTTCAGAATGATTGCTTTTGCTGTGCTTATGGCAGTGCTCGTTGCCAATGTTGTCGTTGATACAGTTGGAATATTTTACTACTATACTCAGTAAGTAATGCTTATGTATTATGCACAATAGTTGCCAAGGTTTTAGCCTCTATGCTTATGTACTTTTATCGATACATTGGCTATCTTCACTTCCTATGATAACACTTGTGAGACAAAATCTGGAAGGAACTGGGATCTTTCATTCCTAGCTGAATGTAACACAAAACCATCCCCCTCCAACCCAAACCAACAAAAATGAGATAATTTTGATGGAGTTACTTGCTTTTCATTTTGATTGCATGAATTAAAGAAAAGCCTTCAATATTTGTTGATTGTTTCATCTTGTGCTGAACAGGTGGACATTTGCTTTGGTCACTGTATACTTTGGGGTATATCTTTAACTTCTGAGAGCTCCCATACATAAATTATTCATACAATAGAGTAAAATTGGATATACGAATTTAAAATGAATATATACACTTTTTATTATTGGATTTCTCCAAATATTTGTTCATAACATTTATCAGATGTGTATTCTGTTATTGTAATTTGATTTTGCAGAAAACTAATTTGCTGCCCAACTTTTCAATTTGTAGCTTGGCTCTACATTCTCCATATATGGATGTTGGCAAAATCACAAGACATTTGATGGTTATAGGGATGATAGTAAGAATCTAGATTCAGAGCAAGGCAGCTATATACCTCCTGTAATTGGTGAAAATGAAGATACGTCTACAATGTCCTCAAGTGCTGATACTTATGAAAAACCTCATGCACGCAAAATTGCAGGTGCAGGGGGTTATTTGTTTCAAATAATTTATCAGGTAATAAATTCTTTAGCGTTAATTGCTGCATCGGGTGCTACCTAGTTGTTCAATCCACTATTGAATGAACTTGTGTTGTGAGCAAACATGCTACTGATTTTAGACGCGTCCACTCATTGTAAGTAAGCTATTAAAGTTTCTTTTTCATTACCTATGAACAGATGAGTGCAGGTGCTGTGCTGCTCACTGATTCAGTGTTCTGGATCCTTCTTTATCCATTCCTAACATCTGAAAATTACAGTCTGGATTTTGTAAGTATAAGCCCTGTCGTCCCACTGACTATATTTTGTAAGTCTGCATATATTCAAATGAAAACACAAGGAGGGTTCAAACAAATAACACATTCAATCCAAAACAGTCATTATTAAAGCCCTTGTTATTTATATTGAGTGTATGCTTTTCTTGTTACGGTTCTACATTAGACTGAGATATGCAGTCGTATCATATGAGCTGCTCTTTCAACTGCAGCTGGTTGTTTGTATGCACTCAATGAATGCTGCATTCCTCCTCGTCGATGCAATTTTGAATTGCTTGGTAAGTTTAATCCCTTCCTGTCTCCAGTGGCTTATCATTTCCCAATCTTTTGCAATCAATGCAATTGTAAAACTATTTTCTTATTGCAGCGGTTTCCTGTGTTTCGGATTGCATACTTTGTTCTATGGACATCGGTATTCGTATTTTTCCAATGGATTCTCCACACTTGTGATTCAATTAGGTAATTCTTTATTCCTCATTCTCGTATTATAAAATATTTTTTGTAGATAGCGTAAACTTTTCTCTTCATAATGCTTGATTCATCTCTTGTCACAGGTGGCCGTATCCTTTTCTTGATTTGTCATCTCCATATGCTCCCTTATGGTATATTAGTTTGGGATCATTAGTCTTTTAAATAAGCCTTTTACAAAAATCAGTTTTTTTTATTAACCGACCCTGTTTTCATCACAAACTTTACAGGTATGTAGCTGTGGGATTGATGCATATTCCATGTTTTGCCTTCTTCACTCTAATAATTAAGCTGAAGCACCTCTGGTTCTCGAGATACTTCTCCGAATCTTATCAAAGTATAAGGTGAGACATTGAAGCCAAAACAAAAGGCAACCTATATTCTTAGCCATACCATTTTTACACAATGATCGAAAATACACATTGTAGCTATGTTATGAAGATTGCTCATCATCTTCTTGAATTCA
This sequence comes from Francoa sonchifolia, assembly GCA_036897585.1. Classification (NCBI taxonomy): domain Eukaryota; kingdom Viridiplantae; phylum Streptophyta; class Magnoliopsida; order Geraniales; family Francoaceae; genus Francoa; species Francoa sonchifolia. The sequence continues at coordinate 2,899 of JAYMTB010000045.1, read as the reverse complement.
TGATGGGGACATAAATGATTGGATTCTTTTTCGATTCAAATCAAAATGTTCAAAGTCTAATATAATTATTCTCTTCATTGTTTATAATATGCAAAACTGCCAACAGCAACAAACTGATACTACAACAAGAATCTCAACAAGATTAACGAAATAATCATGAGTATACCACATTAATTGAATGCAATAAGAATGAGGTAACTGGTTGATGATATGTGCCAAAAGGTATAATCTGCCCCATACAATAAACAGTCATGCTTTGTCAATACGTAAGTAAAAGATCATTCAAATTCAAACAGAATGATCATTCGCAATTGTCTGCACTATCAAGTAAATCAGCATCGGTGAGATGCATGGGAATGGAAATTGTCCTTTAATCTTCTAATTTTCATACCATGCCTTTCCTTTGGGAAGCTCTGAACTGGTTTTAGCAGCTCTCTAATTTCTTTCACCAGGCAGCAATACTCAAGCCAGCTCTCAAAGCAGAAACATCACAGTTCAGTAAATCGGGCATAACATTTAGCTAGGGTTTTACATGCTCCCTAATGAATTGTTCCACCTGAGATATATCACCAGTCAAAGCAGAAGCTTCTGCAACTGTGACTTTGTTATAGCACTGAGAAAATACAAAAGCTTCGCCAGGTACTCCAAGTGTAACCTCATTAGCGATATCAGCATCTGATATAGCACTTCTTGATGCCCGCAACTTGTCCCTGTAAGAGACATTTAGCATTAGACAATTGTTAACAGATGTTCAAAGTTATGACGATCACAAATATCACTAAAACATGCATGCATTCCTGCAGCATCATCCAATTCCAAAGAGGAGAAAGTGATGGTACGTAATACTTCAATCTGGAATTTGGGTGGCAATTGAATAATCATTCCTCATTGAATGAACACTAAAGACATTGAGAGTACAAAAATAGATGTCACTAAAGCAACTAAATTTAACTTCTCGTATGCAAGTCATCTACTTCCAGTAGAAACTTGCAATTAAAAAGCAAGTGATAACAGGTCAAACACTTAAGAGTTCAAAGAACTTGAGTTCATACATTTCCTTCTCAATTTGTTTTCTGATGAACTCCTTGGTATGTGCCGTCACTTTGTCTGTCTTATTGCAGAGAATGAGCACTGGCATCTTCTTCTTAACAACACTCGCTTTAGTCAAGATATCATACAGGTACCTAACAGAAAGTATCAAAATCAAATGTTAGAATCCTTCTAAGCAAATTCTTGCATATGTGTGCCTGTATGCAAACATGTGAGTGCATATAACACAAGAACATAGCTAAGTTTCTACATACTCTGAAGCAGCACGGCAGTTTGGTAAGAATTCCAAAGCATCTACCACGAAAATTATACCAGCTGCTTGAGGTAAGAACTCATCTAGTTTAGGACGAAGACGAGAATGCCCAGGAACATCAACAATATGAAGAGGCTTCATTTTGTCCTTCTGCAAGTACATTTGAAAAAGGAAATAATAAAATGGTTTTGCTCTAAAGATACTTTAACAACAAACACAGGTAATAGAAGAAAAGAAAAATATCACTGCAATTAATCAAAAAACACAGAGCACATAACTAGAAATTGTATGATACCAAGAAAAATGGAATATATATACAATCAACATTTATGATTTTGAGCATACCAAGTCAAAATAATCACCTTAGTAACTTCAGAATGTAGCACGAAGCTGCCCTCATTTGGTTCCATTGAGGTAACTGTACCTTGATGGGAAGAGCCATCTCGAAGCTAGCATACACATCAATCATACATGAAGTTATTTTACAAACTTGAAGGAGACTATAAATAAACAAAAATATTTACAATTTTGCACACAAATAAAGATATATGAACCAGAAAAATAGAGGCAATCTTTTCAACGTGTTTACTCCACAATTGACTGACCAGATTTGATATAGTAAAACGAGAGAAGCTTGATTATGACTTGTATTGGCATCACATGCATTAATAATCTCTTGTTATATGGAATTGACAGCATGTCTTAGCAAGCATATTGCTCGTAGAGAGCCATTGCTGATTAACTCATAATGGAAAGAGACATAGTAAATGGTTTCATGAAGAATGAAGTTCCAATAAAATAGATGCTAAAAACTGATGTGTGACTAAAGTCTCAACCAACCTAATATTTTCTTTTGAGTGATTTAATTAGAATTATTCCAAGCTTACCTGATAGAAAAGGACAGTTTTCCCACTTCCACTAAGCCCAGTGAGTACAATGGTATCAGATTTCGAACGCTTGACGAACCGAACTGCAAAATAAAGCAATTCAAAACAAATAAAAAATAGGAATATGATGATTAACTATCTCAATCTTGAGCATTCTAGTACAAAATCCTGGCCATTTCAGGCTATGCTGCTTATAGTCCCGGAGCTGGCATAAATCTATTTCAAGAAAAATAATTTTCTCTCTTTGTTGTTCTATGATATAATTTCGTATATGTCATGTCTTTCCAACTCCAATTTAGGGTTTTCTCAATACGGGGATTCCCTCCTCTTCTCTATACTCACATCCTTTACCTAAACATAAGAAAAGTTTATTCTTTCTTCTTATTTCCGACAGGTATAAACTAACCATTTGGCCACTACAAGACCCCAACATCGCCCAACATCAAATGCGAACCAAGTAATTCAGACAATGGCGCATACAACTGCTCATTTTTTCCAATAGAAGATTGTCCAAATTATAGCACAACTAATTAAGCCTAGCGAAAACAAAATACTTGAAACTGAACAGAGATGAAGGCTGACGAAGAAAACTCACGCGATAGCAACAAGAGAAAGAAAGTTGTTACGAACAAGACACCAATAGCCGCATAGAGTTGAGGCGGTGGTATCTGATCCACATATTCAACCCCTTGGTTCAACCACGGCTGCA
>JAYMTB010000044.1:0-21629 GCA_036897585.1 Francoa sonchifolia | reverse complement strand
CCATAAAAATGCTGAAAATGTAGGAAAAAAAATAAGCACGCTTGCTTCAGCCCTGCAACACAATCAGGACCAATTTAACATTGCTGAAATTTTTCAAAAGATGCTTTGAGAAAAAAATGGTATTAAATTTTTAAAAATATTTGATAAAATTTGCAAAAAAAAATATTAAATTGAACAAAAATGATCAGATAAACACATTGTGGTTCTGGTAATGCCTTACATTTTAGACACTCATTAGCCCAAATGGCTGCATATTTATAAGTACTAGAATGATTAAAATTGAGTCGACCATTGAATTAGTCTCATTCTCCACAAAAGATTTGTTAATAAATAAAAATTAATCCATCATTCGCTCATTATAAATATGGTATCCTCCGATGATCAATCACTTCATTTCTATAATCACTAACCATTCAATTCAAATCCAAAATTTCTTGAACATAGATTTTCCAATCCTATATGACATTTATCCAAGCTCAACTAACCAAAGAGCATAAGAAAAATCGATAAGACATCATCGTCACAAACACTTAAAAAACCGAAGCAAAGTTCATCACTTCAACAATTTTTCATATTAAAGAACACCAAACAAAAACACATTCCTTCAATTGAAACCCTAAAACCAAAATTAAACACGAAAGGAGTGAAATGAGACGCTCTTCATCAGCCAAACTCATCAAAACACATCTACATTTCAAATCAAACAAAAACCCACCACCAAGATCCCCAAACCAAAAAACCCCCAAATTCCACAACCAAAATCGAATCTCTCAAATCGAACAAACACTAAATCAATCGCTTCATTTCTATAATCACTAACCATTCAATTCAAATCCAAATTTTTTTTGAACATAGATTCTCCAATCCTATATGACATTTATCCAAGCTCAAGTAACCAAACAGCATAACAGAAAGCAATAGACATCATCTCCACAAACACGTAAAAACCCGAAACAAAGTTCATCACTTCAGCAATTTTTCATGTCAAAGAACACCAAACAAACACAATTTATATCACACAGACAGCAGCATTTCCTTCAATTGAAACCCTAAAACCAAAATTAAACACAAAAGGAGTGAAATGAGACACTCATTCATCACCCAAACTCATCAAAACACGTCTACATTTCAAATCAAACAAAATCTCACCGCCAAAATCCCCAAATCAAAAAATCCCCGAATTCCACAACCAAAATCAAATCACTCAAATCGAACAAACACAATCAACAAACTATCACCAAAGACCTAATCATACCTCACCTTTCAAAATGCAAGCTCTGATCGACAACAAACCCTAGCGTTTCCTTCTCAAATCGCACAGGCAAAATCGATTTCTCCGCCAAAAGAAAGATAAGAAGGAATCTGAAAATGAGCGTTTCGTTTCATCTCAATAAAAAGCAATGGAGAAATCCGGAAGAGCGCTCAAACGTACAACAGATGGCATACACCTAGTTTCTCACTCATGTGGGTTTTCTAACAATCTTTGTCTGTTTGTGAAGTTCCTTTTGTAACGCCATTTTTCTGCATAAACCCTTACAAAAACAACAACAAAAGGGGGTTTTGTAAATTCATTGAATCTATCCATGTTTGCATTTTTGGAAAAATATTTAACCCAATAAATTTTGATTTTGATTTTGATATAATGAATGAATGAGTGAGTGATGAAATGAATTGCATTATCATATTATCACGAATTTATATCTTTGAATAAATTTGGTTTGATAATGACTAATTGGATAATATTTTACCAAAATTCTTGCCTTTAATTGGTATTGTTTGTTGAATTTGAGACATTTTGCGGATTTGTACTTTGGTAAAGTACGAGTGTTTTTTAATTAGAATGAACAAACATGAGTTTATCTTTCTTGTTTTTCAGAATCGCTAAACACCCATGTCTCAAAATTTTAACTTTAATTACAGAATAACGGAATTTGTAATTAGTAAAGTTCCATGATTTTCTTATTAGAATCAACAAACACAAGTTTATTTTTCATGATTTCCCAAATCGCTAAATACCCAATCTCCCAAATTTTGCATTTTTGTTGTAGAACAATGGATCTTGTAATTGGTAAAGTTTGATGATTTTTTATTAGAATGGATAATTATGAGCTCTTTGCTTTTCCGAATTTTAATGTTTTCAATAGAACTATGAATTTCGTAATTGGTAAGAGTTCGAAGTTTCTAGTAAGAATGAATAGCGATGAGTTTATCTCTTTTTTGAATCGCTATATTAGAACAATCGCTAAGTGGTTTCGTAGAAATAAGGTTTCCCGCTAGTTTGTAAATGGAAAAATGTTGGATTGGCAATTTTTTTAAAAAGGGAGAAAATTTCTCCTTTTTCGAATGAGATACTTCTTTAAATAGTCGGGGAGAAAGAATACAGAAAATACAAGAACAAAAACTAAGTGGTCCATTATCACTTGCATTTTTTAAAATATTTGGTACCTCTTTGATTAGGACAATATTTAATTTTCATTTATTACATCATTTTTTTTTATTTGTAAAGAAAGTTGTTGTAGTTAGTATTATTTTAATTAATTTAGAGACAAAATCTAAGAATAAGCATACAATCTATAATGAGAAAATATTGGTTAAACAAACAAATGACATTAATTACATAAGTGAAGAGAATAAGGATGAATAACTTGAGTAGTCTGATTATAAATGAAATATTGATGTTTTCATCATGTTACTTTGAGAAGATAGTGGTCGCTATCAAATCGGGAAGCTCATAGATCTGATCACCCTGGTAAACTTGTATGAAGAAGTTCGTCACTGTCATAACAGTACAGGAATGACCATTCCACTGATTTTACTTATAGGATCACATTGTTGGGATGTTCTGTTTTCTTTTTCTGTCCATCCTTATTTTTTTAAATGGTTATATGCATGTTTAGTGTGCAAATCAATAGTATTCAAAGCCTTCATGTGACTTCATCTTGCAGGAAGGATTTGCAAGACCTTGGAGAGGGACAAATGCTAGCTTAGCATTAGCTGTGCCTACTGTGAGTCTCTCCTAGCAAGGTCATTCTTATTTTATGGTATGCATACATCCGTGCGCTTTGGATTTTTATTTCTTACTGGTTAGGTTTTTCATTTTGAAACAGGTGGGGATCTACTTGCCCTGTTATGACATTTTTCGCAATGTTTTGGAAGAGTTGACAACACAGAATGATGCTCCAAATTTTACACCATATATCCCCTTAGTTGCAGGCTCTGTTGCCTGCTCATTGGCTCGTGTTACTTGTTACCCAGTTGTACTGGCAAGGACCCGCATGCAGGTATTAAGATTTGGTTTGATCAAGCTGGTCATCTCGTGGATGACTGGCACTTGTTACTTTGGTAATTTTAAAAAAATTAAATCAGTTTTCTATACTTTTTGAGCTACACAATAAGGGGTGACCCAATCTCTCCACCCAAATCACTCGCCACTCTACCCAGGTTCGAACACGACCTCTCACTCGATAAAAAGAAGTGATGTAATTGGGCACAAGGTCTATTGGAATGGATATGTTGAGCAATCTAATATATACCTATAAGATATGTAGAACTGTATGATACATGTTCCTTTACTGGACCTTTCATCAAATTTTAAAGAAAGGAGGTTTTGTTATTTAAGAGTACATTTTACCCCATGATGTTAAACACATATTGAGGGTGTATTATTGTCGTTGAGGTTGATGCCTGTGTTGGAGGGAAATTGTTTTTGGTAAGTTTTTCATTCTATTGTATCTTTACTGTAGGCATTTAAAGAAATTCAAAACTGGTGTTAAACCTCCTGGAGTGTGGAAGACTCTGCTTGGGCTGATCAAACCAGTTAACAGCACAAACAACTTTCACAACTGTAAGTCGAGTTCCTGCATTGGTATTTGTGATTCTTAATTAGCTCCTTTTCATTCTCTCTGATAAACCACTTACCTATTAAATATTGGACAAAATTATGTCAGTGTCAGATATTATGAGGTTGAAGTTTTATTGACATTATAGTATACTGACTTTCTAATTTTTTTTCTTTTCTTTTTTTATATATATGTTAATAGCATGCTCTTTATAACACAGTGCAAAGCTACCGCATCCTATGGACTGGCCTGGGAGCACAACTTGCTCGTGATGTTCCATTCTCTGCAATATGCTGGTCAACACTTGAACCTGTTAGGTTTTATTCTCTCATGCCATTTTCAACAGCTGATTATGTTTCTTGTTACAGTTTGATGCTTGTACTTTTCGAGCCAATAATTAGGGCCTTTTCGTACAGATTAGGAGAAGACTTCTTGGTCTTATGGGAGATGAGGCCAGTGCAATCAGTGTCGTTGGGGCAAATTTCTCTGCTTGTTTTCTTGCAGGAAGCCTCGCAGCAGCTGCTATATGTCCATTAGACATTGCAAAAACTCGACGACAGATTGAGGTTGTTTCCCTGAACTAAACCTCATTAATATGCATCTGCATTAACACATTGCTTAAGCTCTCTGCGCTTTTAAAGATTTTAGAAATTGCAATGTGATTAACGATTGTCTTGTACTCTAAAATCTATTCTCACACAATCATGCATATGTTCATGTCACTAAAATTCTGTGTTTTGCTATTAATCTATGAGGCACTGATACTTTAAATTTGTTGGCAACTGATACTCTCCTTAACTGTGAATTTTTTTAGAAATTAAATTAGTAAAGACATTTCGTTAATTGTTTTATTAGCCACAGTCACTCTTATCCAGTACTAAACTTAAGACACAAATTGGTTACTTCTTCTTGAGTAATTTTTGACTCGTAAGTAATACAAGCTTATGAAATACAAACTTAATTCATCGACACCCCGTAAGTGATGGAGAGCCATTGTGGTACCCGATTATTTTAATTAATATTTCTTTTATCATTTAGTATTATACTATATGAATGATTTTATTTGTAGTCTTTATTTATCTGGTCTTGTCTCAATTTATGTTTTAGGCTTAGGCCAATAAATATGCTTCTATAGCAATTTGAATTCCAAAACTTGATAATTTATCAAATTATTATATGCCTTGTACAATATAAGAATTCTCTTCCCCCTCAGTTCTTCATTCTCTTACCCTTCCTTCACCCTTGTTAGTCTAGTTCTTTTATCCTAATTCTTGTATTTGCCTACCTATATTTTCTATTTCTTTGTTCGTGCATAATATATTTTTCTTTCAAGTTTCTTCCCAATTTCTCAAAAATATATCCCCAAATCTAATAGAGTTCTCATTGTAGGCAACATATCTTACATCAGTATGGTTAGATTGATATTACACATCCAAAGAAAATATATTTTGTTATCTGTTAGGAAAAAAGAACCTCTGCTTCATGAAACATTCATAAGTTATTTATGCCCATTGTTTCTACACAGTTATTTGAGATATCTTTTATGCCTCAGTTGATGTGGTATTCACTAGTTATTTTGGTTAAATTAAATTCTAAATTGTAGTTTTTTATTTCATAGGTCGGAAAACAAGTAAGCAGTATATATTATACTTTTCTTCGTGTTATATCGCTGTCATATCATATTTTTTTAAAAACAAAACAAAATTTCCATATTGCTGTACTACCGAAGTCTATCATGTATCAATATGTCAATGCTTCATAGGCTGTAATATTGAAACTTAATTACTTTATGTAGCTACAAGTCTTGAGCGTTTATCTGCCTACCTTGGTTGTATTAATTTGTTTTACGACATTCACAGTTATGAAATCAGATATATGGGACATATGATAAAAAAAATGTCTCACTTTCTTGGGTAGAAAAAAAAGATAGAATGACCATGAACATCAATTAGACATAGTACACCATTATAATTTTGAGGTCGAATCATTCATCTACCAAGCTGATATGTTCATAGCCATGTGAGTGGTGAACTATTCTAATGGTTTGCGAATGGTCAATCAATGTTCATGAAAGTTGCAGTAGCGAATGGTCAATCAATGTTCTCAATGCTCTCATCAAACACAATGCGTGTAAAATTAAGATTAAATTATTTTTATTCGAACGTAGGATCTTTTTCTCTAATATCATGTTGAAATACATATTAACCAAAAGAATATTTAACAAATGTTTACGGGATTGGTCTATGTGTTGCTCGTGCAGGCAACCAATGTGAAATTGCCACGTGGGCGGTGTATGCAAAAGGCCTCAAAAGATAGACACTTGCAACAAGATTGGCAGCCTATATTCCTTTTGCAGTGAGTGATAATTTCGGCCCTTAGCTGGAATCTTAATTCCTGTTGAAGAGATGCCTGAGTATGCATGTGTCTTACTCATTGATGGGAAGGGGTGAAACAGATGGTCCTCCCAGCAAGAAATACTTTTCTGCCGTACTGACTGCGAAAATATGGCCCAGAAAAAAAACACAATTGTAAAATGAGAAGATGAAGCAGATCAATTTGTTTTGGATATGGGATTCTCATTTTGTTGGTAGAAATGTTATATATTAAATAAAAATTATTTTATATGATAGTTCTATGATTCAAATTAGCTGGGCAAGAAGATAGAGTTTTACATAACTCATGAGCATGCAGCTGATAAGAATAGTGCGTGATTGATTGTGAACAGATTAACACTATTGAAGCAGAAAATATGGAGCTACTGTTAATTAGTACTTTGGCTGGTAATTTAACGAAGCGGAAGAGAATGGTTGGCATCGTGGTTGTCTTTCTCACAGAATTAGGGTTTAAAAATGTAATGGGTTGATGTATGGTGGAGTGAAATTGGCGTTAAAAGCGGTTTGTCATAGGTATCTGAGTTGGAACCAATGGAAAACCTTTGTTGCAAAGAAGCTTCATTTCTACAAGTGTCCGTTTGGCCACACATTCTCGGTTCCTATTTAACCAACCTTTCCCTGTAAATCTTCTCCCCTCCTATTTTAATTATTTCAATTTGATTATATCACCACTTTCTTTGCTAAATTTCCTCAAACTCGTTGTTGAGAATTCTGCTGAGGAAAGGAATCCTACAATATGGCAAGTTGAAGCCATTTCTCATCGCTCCTTTACTTCCACAAGAACCTCCATTCCTCTCTCTGGTCAGTGGTTACTGGTTTCTATAATCAATTTACTCTCTCATATTAAATCTTTTCTATTTGCTTGCATCATGGATTATACTATTCATTGGTGATGTTGCGTGTCATTTGTGTTAACTACACGCCCATTCTTAGATCCCTGTATATTTTTATCCCGGATGGAGCAATTCCGGCAGATTGGAGAAGTGTTGGGAAGCATGAAGGCCTTAATGGTATTCCGAGACAATATACAGATCAATCAGCGGCAGTGCTGTTTGTTGCTGGATGTCTTCAGTTTTGCTTATGATTCAATAGCAGAGGAAATGAGACAGAACCTCAAATTTGAGGAGAAGCACGCAAAATGGAGGGTTCTTGAACGACCCTTGACAGAAGTTCACAAGATATTCAAAGAAGGAGAAGCCTACATCAGGCAGTGCTTGGAAACCAAAGACTGGTGGGCTAAAGTAATTACCCTCTATCACAACACAGACTGCATTGAGTTTCACATCCACAATCTGTTTTGCTGCATTCCAACTGTGGTCGAGGCTATTGAACTGGCCGGAGAAAGTTCTGGTTGGGATCTTGATGAGATACAAAAGAAGAAACTTGTATACTCCAAAAAATATAAGAAAGAATGGAAAGACCCCAAACTTTTTGAGTGGAAATTTGGGAAGCAGTACCTTCTCACAAACGATTTTTGCAGCCGCTTAGAGACTGTTTGGAAAGAAGACAGATGGATTCTCCTCAACAAAATAAGGGAAAAGAGAAACTGTACAATGAGTTCAACCAAATGCGAGCAGCGTCTCACGGATCTTCTTCTCAAGAATTTGGACGGATCAGATGCTTTAAATGGGAAACTCTTTCCCTGTTCTGTCTTAGTGGGTTCTAAGGATTACCAGGTCAGGCGACGATTGGGAAGCGGGAGTCAATACAAGGAGATCCAGTGGCTGGGTGAAAGCTTTGCCTTGAGACACTTTTTTGGTCATATTGAACCCCTCATTCCAAATATTTCCTCATTATTATCCCTTTCTCACCCAAATATAATGCATTTCCTTTGTGGGTTTACTGATGAGGAAAAGAAAGAATGCTTTCTGGTTATGGAGCTAATGAACCGAAACCTTTCCAGTTACATCAAAGAAATTTGTGGCCCAAGAAAGCGTATCCCATTCTCTCTTCCACTTGCAATTGACCTTATGCTTCAAATTGCTCGTGGAATGGAATATCTCCACTCTAAGAAAATTTATCATGGAGATTTGAATCCTTCAAACATTCTTGTCAAGGCATGAAGTGTATCCACAGAAGGGTACTTGCATGCCAAGGTTTCAGGGTTTGGCCTATCCTCCTACAATAAACTCGCCCAAAAAAATTCTTCAAATCATAATGGAACAAATCCATTTATCTGGTATGCCCCAGAAGTTCTGGAGGAACAAGAACAGACAGCTAGTAGTGGCAATTCCAAGTACACAGAAAAGGCTGATGCGTACAGCTTTGGAATGGTTTGCTTTGAGCTACTGACCGGAAAAGTCCCTTTTGAGGACAGCCATCTTCAAGGTGACAAAATGAGCAGAAACATTAGGGCGGGTGAACGGCCATTGTTCCCATTCCATTCACTGAAATATGTGACAAATTTGACAAAGAGATGTTGGCATGCTGACCCAAATCAACGGCCAAGTTTCTCATCTATCTGTAGAATACTTCGCCACATAAAGAGGTTCCTTACTATGAACCCTGATTACATGCTAGACTCACCAATGACAGTGGTAGATTACTGTGACATTGAGTCAAGGCTTTTAAGGAAGTTTCCTTCATGGGGTAGTTCTGATCCTTCACCGATATCACACATACCATTTCATATGTTTGCTTATAGAGTTGTGGAGAAAGACAAAACAAGTGGAGGTTCTAAAGATAATTCAGAATCAGGAAGTGATAAAAGTTCAACATGTGCGGATGAGAATGTGACCGCAGTGGACGAACATTTCATGCCTGCGACTGAAAGAAGGTTTTCAGCATCACCTGATAGCACGCCCAAAAAGCTTGCATCCTTGAAGAAATTTGCAGAGGTGAAAGCAAACAAACAGCCAGGTTAGTACAAGATTTCATTTGTCAGTATAGTGCTTCATTACTCTCTCTAAAACTATAAGGTACTCCCATTATTTATTATAGCAAGTAAAATTGTTGAAACAGTATTTCTTTATAAATAACTGGCATATATGTTTGAGTGTATCCTGGCTTTTTCTCACAAGTAAAATGGAAATCCAGTATCAAATAGGCTGATAAGATAAGTAATATAATATGAGCAATGTTTGTCAGGATTCACTTATTTTGCATTCTAGTTTCTATCCTAACTTACCAGATTTTAGTGTTGCGGAAAACTTATTTCCATAATGGATGTTTGGAAAAACTTTAATGTAGAATGGCGTCCAATTTCCTCTAGATTGCTTCACAATGGCATTTATAGCTATAGATTTTGAAATGGAATAAAAAGGTAGTATGGATATGGCCTGATGTGTACTCAGTATAAAAAAGCTCTCTTCAGCCTAAAATGACATTATGTTTCATTCGGTAAAAGGAAGCTCTGCTTCTGCTTATGAGAATCTTTTGAGAACTAGTAATTGACGCTAGTTGTTGTTACATTTTTCTAAGTGAATCATTGAAGAATCATGCTTGACTATTATCTGTGTATACTTTCTGTGGAGAAAATAGATACATAGCTAGAGAAGTCCTATGAAAAGAAGGATTGATTAAAAGAAATTAATGTGTAGTAACAAATTGTGGGTTTGGGCATGCAGGGACGCCGAAAGGACGAGCAGTAAGACCTCCACAAATCAGCCTTTGTGGACGTAGCATGAGATTGAGTTCAGAAAGCCATCTACTGCTCAAAAGTCCAAAAATACGGAGAACAAAGTCTGGGCATGCCTCAGATTCTGAGCTCCCTTAAACCTCAGTACAAAATCTATGACCCAATAATTAGTCTAACAATCAGTTGCAGAAAAAATACAATATCCAGGCTAAATATTAACAAGAGTATGTGATAGAGGTGAAAGAAAATTGATGTAGCTGACTCTATTAAGATGAGGTTTATGATAGTACATAAACTAGAGCAGGAACACTTGAGCTTCCATTGACTAACTTTAGTATGTAGTTATTTTGTAATGAACAACCACAGCTTAAATATATAAACATTTTTACTTTTGGTATTCAGTTTCATAAACAAAGAAGTCAACCACAGAATAGGTGTAGTTCGTTTGTAGATGAGTAAGGAGGCTATTTAATAGTATTTATTTGTAGAGTCTGATAAGTGAAACACTTAAGGAAGAACTCCACCCCTTCCCATATTCATGAATATGACGTCCTGTTCCAATCAGTCTGGCTCCCTCCATTTTAAATTAAAATGGAAAGGTACGAGTTAGGGCTTCGTCTAAATACTCTAACAATATAAAAAAGCGTTGACTGAGCTACGAATATCCTTGTATAATATTTTTTCTTAACAGATTTAGTCAATTTTATATAGTGAGAATATTTTCGTTATGAAATTTCAAAAATTACCAGATATACATACCAAATATTGGGTGTGCTAGAATTTAAAATTAATTACCCAATAGGTGTCATTACCACTTTATTCCTAAATTAGGCCGGTAAGAATGTAAAATAAATTTGCTAAATATCGGTACAATGACCACTTTATTCCAAAATTACGTGTACAAATATGCAAATTTAGTTCCATAATATAGGTTTCGTGAAGACTTTATACTAGAATTGGGTGTTGTTTTTAAAATTGTTAAGGAAAATGGAAATGTACGAGTTAAAGCCTCGTCCAAATACTTTAAGGATATAAAACGCGTTGGCTGAGCCATGAAAGTCATTGTATCATGTTTTGCCTAACAAATTTAGTCAAATTTTATATAGTGAGAAAATTTTCGTTACGAAATTTAAAAATTTCCAAATATAGATATCAAATATTGAGTGTGCTAGAATTTAAGATCATTACCCCAATAGGTACATTATCACTTAATTCCCAAATTGGGCGTGTAATAATGTAAAATTAATTTGCCAAATATAGGTACCATGACCACTTTATTCCAAAATTACGTGTACTAATATGCAAATTTATTTTCCTAATATAGGTTTCATGAAAACTTTATTCTAGAATTGAGTGTACAATTTGTAAAATTGTTCAATTAAAATGGAAATGTACGAGCTATGACTTCGTCGAAATACTCTAAGGATATAAAACGCGTTCGCTGAGCCACGAATATCATTGTATATTTTTTTTCTTAACATATTTAGTCAATTTTATATAGTGAAAACATTTTCATTATGAAATTTAAAAAATTACCAGATATACATACCAAATAATGAGTGTGCTAGAATTTAAAATTAATTACCCAACATGTGCCATTACCACTTTATTCCTAAATTAGGTTTGTAAAAATGTAAAATTAATTTTCTAAATATAGATACCATGATCACTCTACCAAAATTGGTGTGGAAATATGCCAATTTAATGTCTTAATATATGTTTCATGACGACTTTATTCTAGAATTGGGTGTATTTTATTTAAAATTGTTTAATGAAAATGGAAATGTACGAGTTAAGGTTTCGTCCAAATACTCTAAAGATATAAAACGATTTGGCTGAGCCACGAAAGTCATTGTATCATGTTTTGCCCAACAAATTTATTCAATTTTAAAGTGAAAACATTTTCATTCCGAAATTTCAAAAATTCCCAAATATAAATACTAAATATTGGTTGTGTTAGAATTTAAAATTAATTACCCCAAGAGGTACCATTACCACTTTATTCCCAAATTGGGCTGGTAAGAATTTAAAATTAATTTGCTAAATATAGGTACCATGACCACTTTATTTCGAAATAGAGTGTACTAATATGCAAATTTATTTCCCTAATATAGGTTTCATGAAGACTTCAGAAATGGGTATGCAGTTGGTAAAATTGTTTAATTAAAATGGAAATGTACAAGCAATGACTTCGTCGAAATACTCTAAGAATATAAAACGCATTGGCTGAGCCATGAATATCATTGTATAATTTTTTTCCTAACAGATTTAGTCAATTTTATTTAGTGAGAACATTTTTGTTCGGAAATTTAGAAAATTATCAGATATACATACAAAATATTGGATGTGCTAGAATTTAAAATCAATTACCCCAATGGGTATCATTACCACTTTATTCTCAAATTGGGCGTGTAAGAATGTAAATTAATTTTCCAAATATAGGTACTATGACCACCTTATTCCAAAATTAAGTGTACTAATATGCAAATTTATTTTCCGAATATAGGTTTCATGAAGACTTTATTCTAGAATTGAGTGTGCAATTTGTAAAATTGTTTAATTAAAATGAAAATGTACGAGCTATGACTCGTCGAAATACTCTAGGATATAAAACGTGTTGGCTGAGCCACGAATATCATTGTATAATTTTTTTCCTAACAGATTTAGTTAAATTTATATAGTGAGAACATTTTATTTCCGAAATTTCAAAAATTACACGATGTACATACAAAATATTGGGTGTGCCAGAATTTAAA
Organism: Francoa sonchifolia; assembly: GCA_036897585.1. NCBI lineage: Eukaryota > Viridiplantae > Streptophyta > Magnoliopsida > Geraniales > Francoaceae > Francoa > Francoa sonchifolia. Next base: position 9,064 of record JAYMTB010000044.1, on the reverse strand, counting down.
ATTAATTACCCAATAGGTGCTATTACCATTTTGTGCGTGTAAGAATGTAAAATTAATTTGCTAAATATAGGTACCATGACCATTTTACTCCAAAATTGGGTGTGGAAATATGCAAATTTAATTTCGTGATATATGTTTCATGAACACTTTATTCTAGAATTGGGTGTGAAGTTTTTAATTTTTTTTTAATTAAAATGGAAATGTACGAGTTAAGACTTTGTTCAAATACTCTAAGAATATAAAACACTTTGGTTGAGTCAAGAATGTCATTGTATAATGTTTTTTGCCTAACATATTTATTCTATTTCATAGTGAAAATCTTTCGTTCCGAAATTTTAAAAATTTCCAAATATGAATACGAAATATTTGGTGTACTAGAATTTAAAATCAATTACCGGAATATGTACCATTACCACTTTATTCCCAAATTGGGTGTGAGATTTTTAAATTAATTTGCTAAATATAGGTACCATGAACATTTTATTCCAAAATTAGTTGTACTAATATGCAAAATTATTCCCTAATATAGGTTTCATGAAGACTTTATTTTAGAATTGGGTGTGCAGTCTGTAAAATTATTTAATTAAAATTGAAATATATGAGTTATGACTTCGTCGAAATACTCTAAGGATATAAAACGCATTGGCTGAGCCACGAATATCATTATATAATTTTTTTTCTAGCAGATTTAGTCAATTTTATATAGTGAGAATATTTTTGTTCCGAAATTTCAAAAATTACTAGATATACATACAAAATATTGGGTGTGCTAAAATTTAAAATCAATTACTCCAATAGGTACCATTACCACTTTATTCCCAAATTGGGCGTGTAAGAATGTAAATTAATTTGCCAAATATAGGTACCATGACCACTTTATTCAAAAATTGGGTGTACTAATATGCAAATTTATTTCCGTAATATAGGTTTCATGAAGTCTTTATTCTAGAATTGGGTGTGCAATATTTTTTTTTAATTAAAATGGAAATATACTTCGTCGAAATACTCTAAGGATATAAAACGTCTTGGCTGAGCCACAAATATCATTGTATAATTTTTTTTCCTAACAGATTTAGTCAATTTTATATAATGAGAACATTTTCGTTCCGAAATTTAAAAAATTTCCAAATATAGATAACAAATATTGGGTGTGCTAGAATTTAAAATTAATTACCCCAATAGGTACCATTACCACTTTATTCCCAAATTGGGCATCTAAGAATGTAAAATTAATTTGGCAAATATAGGTACCATGACCACTTTATTCCAAAATTAAGTGTACTAATATGCAAATTGATTTTCCTAATAGAGGTTTCATTAAGATTTTATTCTAGAATTGTGTGCGCAGTTTGTAAAATTGTTTAATTAAAATAGAAATGTACGAGGTATAACTTCGTCAAAATACTCTAAGGATATAAAACGTATTGGCTGAGCCACGAATATCATTGTATAATTTTTTTCCTAACATATAGTAAATTTTATATAGTGAGAACATTTTCGTTCTGAAATTTCAAAATCCCAAATATAGATATCAAATATTGGGTGTGCTAGAATTAAAAACTAATTACCCCAATAGGTACCATTACCACTTTATTCCCAAATTGGGCGTGTAAGGATGTAAAATTAATTTGCCAAATATAGGAACCATGACCCTTTTATTCCAAAATTGGGTGTACTAATATGCAAATTTATTTCCCTAATATAGGTTTCATGGAGACTTTATTTTAGTATTAGGTGTGCATATTTAATTTTTTTTTAATTAAAATGGAAATATACGAGCTATGACTTCGTCAAAATACTCTAAGGATATAAAACATATTGGCTGAGCTATGAATATCATTGTATAATTTTTTTCGTAACAAATTTAGTCAATTTTATTTAGTGAGAACACTTTCTTTCCGAAATTTAGAAAATTACCAGATTTACATACAACATATTGGATGTGCTAGAATTTAAAATCAATTACCCCAATAGGTACCATTACCACTTTATTCCCAAATTGGGCGTGTATGAATTTAAATTAATTTGCCAAATATAGGTACCATGACCACTTTATTCCAAAATTGGGTGTACTAATATGTAAATTTAATTCTCTAATATAGGTTTTATGAAGACTTTATTCTAGAATTGGGTGTGCAGTTTGTAAAATTGTTTAATTTAAAATGGAAATGTACGAGCTATGACTCGTCGAAATACTCTTAAGATATAAAACGTGTTGGCTGAGCTACAAATATCATTGTATAATTTTTTTCCTAACAGATTTAGTCTATAGTGAGAACATTTTAGTTCCGAAATTTCAAAACTTACACGATATACATACAAAATATTGGGTGTGCCAGAATTTAAAATTAATTATCCAATAAGTGCTATTACCACTTTATTCCCAAATTGTGCGTGTAAAAATATAAAATTAATTTGCTAAATATAGGTACCATGACCATTTTACTCCAAAATTGGGTGTGGAAATATGCTAATTTAATTCCGTGATATATGTTTCATGAACACTTTATTCTAGAATTGGGTGTGAAGTTTTTAATTTTTTTTTAATTAAAATGGAAATGTACTAGTTAAGGCTTTGTCCAAATACTCTAAGTATATAAAATGCTTTGGTTGAGTCAAGAATGTCATTGTATAATGTTTTGCCTAACATATTTATTCAATTTCATACTGAAAACATTTTCGTTCCGAAATTTCAAAAATTTCCAAATATGAATACTAAATATTCGGTGTGCTAAAATTTAAAATAAATTACCTGAATAGGTACCATTACCACTTTATTCCCAAATTAGGCGTGTAAGATTTTTAAATTAATTTGCTAAATATAGGTACCATGACCACTTTATTCCAAAATTGGATGTACTAATATGCAAATTTATTTCCTAATATAGGTTTCATGAGGACTTTATTCTAGAATTGGGTATGCAGTTTGTAAAATTCTTTAACTTAAATGGAAATGTATGAGCTATGACTTCGTCGAAATACTCTAAGGATATAAAATGCATTGGCTGAGCAACGAATATCATTGTATACTTTTTTTCCTAACAGATTTAGTCAATTTTATATAGTGAGAACACTTTCGTTCCGAAATTTCAAAAATTCCCAAATATAGATATCAAATATTGGGTGTGCTAGAATTTAAAATTAATTACCCTAATAGGTACCATTACCACTTTATTCCCAAATTGGGCGTGTAAGAATGTAAATTAATTTGCCATAGACATGAACCATGACCAATTTATTAAAAAATTGGGTGTACTAATATGCAAATTTAGTTCTCTAATATAAGTTTCATGAAGTCTTTATCCTAGAATTGGGTGTGCAATATTTAATTTTTTTAAGGCTTAATTACACTAATGCTCCCTAAACTTATACCCTTGTAACAAAGTGTCCCCCAAACTATTATTTGTAACGTTTTGCTCCCTAAACTTGTATTTCGTTTCATTTTGCCATTTCCGTCAAAACGCCGTTAATAACCTTGACACGTGTCCATGTGGATCCCGCAAATATATATTATTTAAAATTTAAAATTTTAAAATTTTAATTTTAATTTTTAATTATCTTCTTCTTCCCTTTTTTCATATTTTTCAAACCCTAATTGAGCTGGATATGGATTTGATGTGTAAACGATTTTTTGCGTTTCGATTTAATGAAACAAGATTCATTTTTGTTGGCGTAGTTCTGATCAAAACTGATTTGATTGCGTTTCGATTTCCAAAATCTGAATCTTGGTAGTTGTTTAGGGTTTTAATTGTTTGTTTAGAGTTTCTAGACAATTAAAGAGAACAATTGATTGTTTTTCAAACCCTAGTTTCATTGTTTTGTTTTCTTTATTTGATGAACGCAATCTAGTTTTCTTTAATTGTTCTTGAATTGTCTAGTTTAATTATCTCGAAACCCTAAAAATGTTTCTTTAATTGTCTAGTTTACACAATCTGAAAACCCAATTTGTTGAGATTGGATTGGATTGGATTAGATTGTGATCGGGATTGAACTCGGCCATGATGGGTATCAAAAAATTTCTTGAATTTGGTCATGGGTCCGAATTTTGCCATAAAATTTTGGTGAAAATTATACGGGTATCAAAATCTGGGTATCAATATATGATAAAATTGAAAATGAAAATGAAGAAGAAGAAGACGAAGAAGATGAAGAAACAAAGAAGACGAAGATGATGAATAAAAAAAATTTTAAATTTTAAATTTTTTTAAAAACCTAAAAAAATAAAAAAATAAAATAATATATATTTGCTGGACCCACAGGGACACGTGTCAAGGTTATTAACGGCGTTTTGACGGAAATGGTAAAATGAAACGAAATACGAGTTTAAGAGGCAAAACGTTACAAATAATAGTTTGAGAGCATTTTGTTACAAGTGTATAAGTTTAGGGGGCATTAGTGTAATTAAGTATTTTTTTAATTAAAATCGAAATATACGTCGTCGAAATACTCTAAAGATATAAAATGTCTTGCCTGAGACATAAATATCATTATATGATTTTTTTTCCTAACAGATTTAGTCAATTTTATATATTGAGAATATTTTTGTTTCGAAATTTAAAAAATTTCCAAATATAGATATCAAATATTTGGTGTACTAGAATTTAAAATTAATTATTCCAATAGGTACCATTACCACTTTATTCCCAAATTGGGCGTGTAAGAATGTAAAATTAATTTGCCAAATATAGGAACCATGACCACTTTATTCCAAAATTGGGTGTACTAATATGCAAATTTATTTTCCTAATATAGGTTTCATGGAGACTTTATTTTAGAATTGGGTGTGCATTTTTAATTTTCTTTTAATTAAAATGGAAATATACGAGCTATGAATTCGTCAAAATACTCTAAGGATATAAAACGCATTGGTTGAGCCATGAATATCATTGTATAATTTTTTTCCTAACAGATTTAGTCAATTTTATTTAGAGAGAACACTTTCGTTCCGAAATTTAGAAAATTACCAGATATATATTCAAAATATTGAGTGTGCTAGAATTTAAAATCAATTACCCCAATAGGTACCATTACCACTTTATTCCCAAATTGGGCGTGTAAGAATGTAAATTAATTTTCCATACACAAGTACCATGACCATTTTATTAAAAAATTGGGTGTACTAATATGCAAATTTATTTCCCTAATATAGGTTTCATGAAGTCTTTATTGTAGAATTGGCTGTGCAATATTTAATTTTTTTTAATTAAAATGGAAATATACGAGCTATGACTTCGTCGAAATACTCTAAGGATATAAAACGTCTTTCCTAAGCCACAAATATCATTGTATAATTTTTTTTCCTAACAGATTTAGTCAATTTTATACATTGAGAACATTTTCGTTCCGAAATTTAAAATTTTTCCAAATAGAGATATAAAATATTGGGTGTGCTAGAATTTAAAATTAATTACCCCAATAGGTATCATTACCACTTTATTCCAAAATTGGGCGTGGAAGAATGTAAAATTAATTTGCCAAATATAGGTACCATGCCCACTTTATTCCAAAATTGGGTGTACTAATATGCAAATTTATTTCCCTAATATAGGTTTCATGGAGACTTTATTTTAGAATTGGGTGTCCATTTTTTATTTTATTTTTAATTAAAATGGAAATATACGAGCTATGATTTCGTCAAAATACTCTAAGGATATAAAACGCATTGGCTGAGCCATGAATATCATTGTATAATTTTTTTCCTAACAAATTTAGTCAATTTTATTTAGTGAGAACACTTTCGTTCTGAAATTTAGAAAATTACCAGATATACATACAACATATTGGATGTGTTAAAATCAATTACCCCAATAGGTACCATTACCATTTTATTCCCAAATTGGGCGTGTAAGAATGTAAATTAATTTTTCATATACAGGTACCATGACCATTTTATTAAAAAATTGGGTGTACTAATATGCAAATTTATTTCCCTAATATAGGTTTCATGAAGTTTTTATTCTAGAATTGGGTGTGCAATATTTAATTTTTTTTTTATTAAAATGGAAATATACTTCGTCGAAATACTCTTAAGGATATAAAACCTCTGCTTGAGCCACAAATATCATCGTATAATTTTTTTTCCTAACATATTTAGTCAATTTATATATGGAGAACATTTTTGTTCCGAAATTTAAAAAATTTCCAAATATAGATATCAAATAATGGGTGTGCTAGAATTTAAAATTAATTACCCCAATAGGTACCATTACCACTTTATTCCCAAATTGGGCGTGTAAGAATGTAAAATTAATTTGCCATATATAGGTACCATGACCACTTTATTCCAAAATTGGGTGTACTAATATGCAAATTTATTTACCTAATATAGGTTTCATGGAGACTTTATTTTAGAATTGGATGTGCATTTTTAATTTTTTTTTAATTAAAATGGAAATATACGAGTTATGACTTCGTCAAAATACTCTAAGGATATAAAACACATTGGCTGAGCCACGAATATCATTGTATAATTTTTTTCCTAACAGATTTAGTCAATTTTATATAGTGAGAACATTTTCTTTCCGAAATTTCAAAAATTACCAGATATACATACAAAATATTGAGTGTTCTAAAATTTAAAATTAATTACCCAATAGGTGCCATTACCACTTTATTCCCAAATTGGGAGTGTAAGAATTTAAAATTAAATTGCTACGTATAGGTACCATGACCACTTTATTTCGAAATAGGGTGTACTAATATGCAAATTTATTTTCCTAATATAGGTTTTATGAAAACTTTATTCTAGAATTGGGTGTGCAGTTTGTAAAATTGTATAATTAAATTGAAAATGTACGAGCTATGACTTCGTCGAAATACTCTAAGGATATAAAACGTTTTGACTGACCATCGAAAGTCATTGTATAATATTTTTCCTAACAAATTTATTTAATTTTATAGTATGAACATTTTTGTTCCGAAATTTCAAAAATTTCAAAATATAGATACTTAATATTGGGTGTGCTAGAATTTAAAATCAATTAACTCAATGGGTACCATTACCACTTTATTCTCAAATTGCGCGTGTAAGAATGTAAATTAAGTTGCCAAATATAGGAACCATGACCACTTTATTTCGAAATAGGGTGTACTAATATATGCAAATTTATTTCCCTAATATAGGTTTTATGAAGATTTTATTCTAGAATTGGGTGTGCTGTTTGTAAAATTGTTTAATTAAAATTGAAATGTACGAACTATGACTTCATCGAAATACTCTTAGGATAGAAAACGCGTTGGCTGAGCCACAAATATCATTGTATAATTTTTTTTCTATTACAATTTTGTCAATTTTATATAGTTAGAATCTTTTCGTTCCGAAATTTAAAAAGTTACCAGATATACGTACAAATTATTGGGTGTGCTAGAATTTAAATTTAATTACCCAATAAGTGTCATTACCACTTTATTCCCAAATTGGGCGTGTAAGAATGTAAAATTAATTTTCTAAATAACGGTACCATCACCACTTTATTCCAAAATTGGGTGTACAAATATGGAAATTGACTAAAAGTTATACAAGGATGATTTTAATAATAATTTTATCATTCGCCAATTTAAAAATACTATAAATTGGACATTTGCAAATTATAAACTAAGATGAATAAATTTCAAAAGTTCCTTTATAAAAATAATCAAAATAGGCCAAAATCTTTACCTCTTTAAAAAGACCAAACATCTTTAATTAATATATATATACATTCAATCTCTTTGATATATTATGGCACACAAGAAACTGATATATAATTTATTAATATATAACTTTAGCTTATATTTTGAGATATGGGATACTAAAACATGTTCTGTATATTTAGTGTGGATAATTTAAATCTAGATAATTATAAATGATATATGAACAATTAGGACTAAAGTTCAATTTCAACGATTGTGCAGATTGTTAGTTTGAACCCATATCCTCACAAATGTATATTAAAATGGTTAGCAAATAAAATGTCAAAGGTAAGTGTTACGAGGGGCTATGTGCTACATTGCGAGTGAAAATTTCCTCAGAACTTGCGAAATTAAATACTATACATGGGCACGTATGAAAGCTATGTCTAGATATCATATTGTGCGAAAGTTTGATTATGATACAATTTCACAAAGTGATCATACGAATTTTTAAGACTAGATCAAGCTTGATTGTATCAGTTGTTTACTATACTGTTAGTTATATTCAGTCTAACATTGAATATATCGATAATAGTATTTATATATAATTGGATAATACAAAAATATTTTAATGAGCAAAAACAAAAAGAAAGTGAAAAAATAGATATGTATAAGATTTAGAATCAAAATATTAACTACTATAACCCTACTCTAAATTGATACTAATAAAACCTAATTAAGACATCTTTGAGAAACATTTTCATATACATTAGAAAATATGAGTCCCATGACTTTTGGATTAGTATTATCAACGTAGATCATTACAAATTATAGGAGCAATTAATGGTAAAACTCGGGCTCCACATATTGTGCAAATAAATAGTTTAGACCTATATTGTTATAAATACTATTGGAACTGTGAAGGGTGGATTTGACACTGTTTTTTTTTTTTTTTTTTTTCGGTGCTTCTGTTTTGTTTTTTTTTCCTAAAAAAAAATAGATTTGGCATTTGGTAAAAACAAAATCATTCCAAGTTCCGTGGTAATTTTTTTTTTTTCTTTCTAAAGCTCAGATAATGTTCTTTTAAAAACTGAAAAAACTGTTTCAGTTTTTTTTTTTTTTTTTTTTGGTTTTTATTATTAGACATATTTAAATCTATTTATATTCTTAATACTATCTAAAATGATCATTTCAACAAATCAACAACTTTTTATTTTTTATTTTACTAAACACCATTTTAAAGCAACTTCTAAAAACGGTTTTTAAAAACCTACAACAATGTCTAAGTGGTTCTAAATGTCAGAATCAAGTGTTTCAAGGAACTAAATGCTACATAGGTGGTGGAGTTTTTCTCAGGCATATGTGAGACTAAGTACTATAGTAGAGATGATAAATGGACGGGTTGGGTTGGGTATGGGCCGGGTGGCCTTACCCGCGGGTTATGTGGGCACAG
>JAYMTB010000043.1:0-21801 GCA_036897585.1 Francoa sonchifolia | reverse complement strand
GTTCTAGAAAAATCAACTATGTATGGCAATCACTCAATCAAGAAAATGGAGCATAATGTAATACAAGTGCTCATTGGCTCAAAAGCTCACAAAAAGAGTAAACGTGTATCAAATCCCACATAATTTTCGTTCAAACAATCATCAAGAGCAATCAATCATTGCGTAGTAAATAAGAATTCAACTACTCATGCTAATCCCCTATTGTATTTCGATTGAACTCAATAATTCACAACAATTCAAATAAGTTAGGGACAAACATCGAAGAATCTAGAATTCTGAAGAGAAGAATCACAAACAAGAACTAAAGCATCACTTGGATTTTCAATTCTTGAAATATGAAGCAAAAATTGAAGATTGATCTATTTGTTGTGTTCAAAGAAAAATCATATGTCAAGTACCCTTCCCCACACTTAATCCATACATTTTCCCCAATGTATAAAAAACAGATGCTCAAGTATGACAAAGAACAAAAGTACAGATGGTAAGAGTAAACAGAAAACTCCCCTGAAAATGTCGAGCATCATCAAACCATCATCTATGTGCTATCTGGTGAGGGTGAGTGAATCTCATATGAGCAAATCCAAAGCTCGAGTCTCTCTAATCGATCATCATATCGCCCCTAAACAGAAACAAAACAAAAGAATAGGAGTTAATTTTTTTTTATATATATAAACAGTGGCACTGCAGCTCTAGTCCATGGCGCCGAAGCGCCACACATTCAGTAAATTGGCCAATTTCAGAAAGAAAAAAAAAAAAAAATTTAATAGTGGCACCGCAGCGCCATATACTCAGTCTTTTGTTCCAAATTTTTCTGCGTTTTCGGTCCAATGAGTTATTTGCTTCGGAAAAATTAAAACGAAAAGTAAAAAAATCGAAAGTTTTATGTGTTGGAGGATCAATAACATCCATAACAAACATCGAAGACACATTAATAGGATATCTTTGATTGTGGGAAAATTTGTATGACTTTTAGATACCGTTTCATACTTATTATGTTATAGATTCTTGAGATTTTAGCCATTTAAATTATGTTTTTGTTAATTTGTCATAGATCATTGAAAGTGGTGAAAATCGATGAAGTCGTCATGATTTAGAAGGATAATGAAGTAAAAGCGATCACGACATTAAAGAGGTAACGCAAGACTGAAGACGAATGAAAACAAGAAAAACATCACTGCTTGATGGCACCGCGGCGCCACTTCATGGGCGCCGAGGTGCCGTGTCTCAGCCAAAATTTTCTAAAAACACTATATGTTGGCGCTGTGGCACCGATGAATTTTGACCTTTGATGATTTTGGAAACTTAGGGTTTTGAAGCCCTAAACATCATGGGCCTTGGTCCCTCGCCTCCTATACTATAAATAGACATATTTATCAACACAATTAGATACTTTTGGAGGAGGCGAATTGGAGAGAACTCTAAAGAGGACTGAATTGAAGATTGGAGGAATCGAAGAAGGGACGAGTCGATTGACGACCGACAACTTCTAGATTTGATTTTCTCTTTACTCTTTTATGACTATGAACATGTTTATCGATTTTTTACTTAGTTTGAACATGAACTAAACATTCTTTCTAGAGGATTGATGCAACTGACAAGCGTATTATGATTTAAAATTTGATTTTGCATTCTTTTAATCTCCTTCAACAAGTTGTTTGTGTTATCTTGCGTTCATTACTTTCTTTGATTTGATCACCCAAAGAATGCTCATGTATCTAGGTTGAGCCATCTTGAGAGGCAACTTACGTAGGACATAAATAATACAACCTAAGAGGAATAAAGACATCGAGAGGTGTCATAAATCTTAGGAAGTCGTTAAGGAGAATCACAAAACCCATTGCATCCTTATTAATTTAATACTGATAGAGATGTCGTGTTAGTTAATATAGGGTAGATTCTCCCGACACTCGAGTGAGGAGGTAGAATGAATAAGGATTCTTGACTTACACATTGAGAGAGAAAGATTTGAATACTTGAGAAAAACCAAGAATCAAAATTGCTAGTTAGGTGAAATCAAGACTCTAGATATCCTTCATCATAACTTTTTATCTTTGTAACCTTTTCAATTTCCATTGATCACTATCTTATTTATTTTTATTAAATAAAAAATCCCAAAAATTTCTATCTTTTATTTGTTCTTTAGTCTAAATTAGTTTAGGGTTAATTAGGTCAAAAGTTAGTAGTATTTTAATCACAATCCCTATGAGTTCGACATCTTATCTTAAAATCTATACTAAAACATGACTCGTACACTTGCGGTAAATTGTTGTATATATTTCGCACATCACATGTCCAGTTGTGGCGTCAATCATCATATCCATATTCGGCAGTGGGAAGTCATCCTTAGGACACGCTCTGTTCAAGTCCCGAAAACCAACACAACACCTTATTTGTCGATTATTTTTCCGTACAAGTACATGATGGGTGTCGAATCCAACAAATAATAATTCTTGCTTTTAAAAATAGTAATAATGATAAGTAAGGTCATCGATTGACCATCCCATAGCACGACAATATTGAATGATTGATTGAGGCTTTTTCATTGGAATGTATTGTCGACTTACTTGATCAGGGAACTTCTTGAAAGGATATGGATCATCATCATGCAGAAGTTTTCACTTTGGATAGGACAAAAAATCCGGAGGAACTTTGTCATTCATGATGTAGTTAAAAATATCCGCAAAATATGGCAAGTTAAAAAAAATAGACAATAATACTTTTTTAGAACATACCTCTTTGATCGGATATTCGTCTTGTTCAGCCTTTGATTCTAATTTCAAGTGACAATCAACTGCTAAATTTTTACATTCCCTATTATCCACTTTAAACTCAAAGAGATAAGGTCTAGATTTGTCACGAGCACTCACTACTGCTTGCATCTCTTTTTCTGTAGTGGAATAAATCTGCAATGCATCATTAAAAGTCTTATTTGCATAGTCAAGCATTTGGGAAACCTTGTCGCTTTGCTGTCCAAAAACTGCATCAATCTCCAAGTCATTCGTATCTCTTTTTGCCTCAAACGGTTGATTCCACTTAGGAACTATCATTGCTAGTGTTGTAAACTCCTTCTTTTGGGGCTGCTGAGGATATGGAAGACGTTGTTGAATGGTGTTAGGAATTTTCGGAACTAGATTAGTGTTTATCGTTGACCCTTTTTTCTTTTTCTTCTTCCTCTTCGACTTGCTTTTGAAAAATATCATTATCTAGCAATGTCATTGGTTGTTCAGTTTGAGGTTGGGGAACAATTACTTCTTCTTCTTTTTCTTCTTCTAATATGCGTTCATGTGCTTGAGATTCCATTCTGTTAATAGAAGATGACATTTGACTCAAATAAGTCTCCAAACTTTAGAAGCTCGTTCTTGTATCCTGTAGAATTTGTTGTGTGTTTGTTGCAATTGAATTAACAATTTCTTCTAGAGACAAACCTGGCCTTGAAGGAGGTTGTAGTGGAATAGGCTGTCTAGGTTGATAGTGTTGATAATATGGCGGTTTTATTCCATAATTAAAGTTGGGATGATCCCTCCATTCTGGGACATAGGTATTTGAATAAGGATCAAACCCACATTGTGGCGAACTTGGAAAACCTCCAATTGTATTGACATGCTTATAGGAATCGTATTGAAAAGTATGACACATGTTAGTTTGATGACTAGTTGCAGCACAAATCCCACAAGTTTTCCCTAGTAGCATATTTCCTTTAGTCAATTGCTGAACAATGGAAGTCAATTCCCTTAAAGTTCTTTGTTTATAGTATAAATCCATTTGACACCAATCCCTGGCAACGACGCCAATTTGATGGGTGTCGAATCCAACAAATTATAATTCTTGCTTTTAAAAATAGTAATAGTGATTAGCAAGGTCGAATCCACAGGGATTGGTGAGATTATTAAAACAAACCGAATGAAATAAAAGGGGTTTTAAAATTTAAAAATATAAAAATAAAAAAGATTTGAAATTTAAAAATGAAAAAGATAAAAAAAGATAAGCTCTAACAACCTGTCTCTTCATCTCAATAATCAAAAGAAGCTCGTTGATTATTTTTCTTGTTAATAAACAACCCTAGAGAAGCTCTTAAGATTTAATTTACTAACAACATTAACGATCTAGAGAGATTACCAATTCTAGCTAACAAACATAACAAACGCGGTTCATTTAGACTAGATCATATATCTACATAGCATAAATTGAAAATCTATGTTATAATCAATTATGCTATTTTACCACTTGGTATTATAACATTCAAACAATTATTTTCAAAGTTCTAATTGGTAATATATCATTTTGTCAATCGAATAACGGTCGTTCGTATCAACTGACCAAAACAATAATGTTAAACAATACAGAAGATATATAAATAGTGAAAAATAAAGAAACAATTAAACTCAGTTAGATCTCACAAATCTTGAAGAACCAAAATATCAATTATTCTTTAGCTGGAAGTATAAGAATTAGCAATCTATAACTAAAAACGCCTAATCTAAAGAGAAAACTAAAATACGAGATGAAAAAGATCCTCATTGAGTCTTCAAAGTGTGTATTTATAATATAGGAGATGAAAGCCCAATGCCCATGACAATTTAGGGTTTGAAAACCCTAATTTCCATAAAATCGAAGAGACAAGTTGTTATCAACTCTCGACGACTCTGTCTTTGCCATTTTTCTTCCCCTTTCCTCTCACTCCGAGGATATACTCTCCATGGATATCGTTTGGCAACACTCTCTTCGAGACTCCTTTCCCCTAGAGGCAGTCCTTGAACTTTCTCCATCCTCACGCTTCGGTCTACTTGACGTTTCTCCTATAGGCATTTTATCCGCTCGCCTTGGGCGCTCTTCCACTTTCAAACTGGTATTTACAACTTCCTTTTCTAAATTACTCCTTGTTAACACCATCAGGACTAGTCACCTTCTATCCCTAGTGGATGAGTGTTGGTAACCAGTAGATTTTTGCGGGTGCAGGTTTAATCGGAACCAAAGGAGATGTACCGATATGTTTCGGGTCACGGGAGTAATATGGATGATAGGGGTGACAGAAAAGGACCAGTTGTATTCCGAGAAGAACCGCGAGTAACATCTCTCTTAGAGGTGTATGCTTGACTGATCCCTGAAGTCTCTAAGTTGGCTCCTCGTGGTTTTAGGCTAGGTGAAAAAAATATGGGTCACTGTGGTGTAAAAAAAATATAGGTCTCTCTGGTTTTTGTATTACTGTTTTCTCAATAAAATTTCATTATCCTTCTTTTGATATCTAGTGGGCTATTTATAGTAGATATTTTGTGTAATTGGTATTGTGAACTATGCCTTGTCTGTCATGTGTCTGCCATACAAGTCTCAGGGCGTCCATGTTACACGGAGACTACGTGACACACAAGTGTCCTAGTGTGTGTACGCTCTTGTTGGGTACTTAGAGACTTTAGGATCAGATCTGCATACGCCTCTAAAGGTCCATTCGAAATACAACGGGTTTAGGGTGACAGGGCGACCCTCCTACTTCTGGGGCGTCGCCCTGTCTCCCCAAATGTATTTATTTTCTCAAACCGTCATGCCAAATACCCCTAGTGTTCCCTCAAACTAGACATGGCGTTCCTGTTGCAACGCTCTATCCTTCCTTTTCGAACTGGGTGGGTAGTTGATCATGGTGCTTGTGGTGTTCCAGGGCGCTTGGTGGGTCGACAAATTAGAAACTACCAGGTAAATATTCATCAAAAACTATAGCACAAAGATTTTGCAATTAATCACATTCAAAATATAATTGACTCACTAATTTTAGTACTAACAAAAATCAGAAAATTAGAATATACTAATAATTTGAATTTTGCGAATTTGGATTTCTAATTAAAGTTTTTAACGAATTTGACATTATCCTTTTCAATTAATTAAACCAATTTAAGTATGATATGAATTAAATATACATTAATTAAATCACCAATGAGATGTAATTAGTGGGACACAATTTTTCATTAATTAATTACTTTCCCTTTATTTTCCTTTGCCAATAAGAAAACCCCAAAAGTCCAATTTCATTTTTCTTCTCCCTCAAGCTATACTTACACCTATACATACACCTATATAAATATACACTCACATATGCATTCAATATATCATCACTCATATTTTTCTGAGAGAGAGTAGCGGCTAACGGGTACGCTTCTTGGGTTGGGAAATTTGGGTTAAAATCAAGCGATAATTCTTTGAATTATTTGTTTGTTTGATTGAGTGGAGTAAATATCTCCGATTGAATCGGTTTATAGGATTCTGAATTAGTCGTTTGCATATATTAGAGAAAATACCGTTTCAAAGTAGGGTTAGGGTTTGGTGGTGCTGTGGTTTATTTACGGTTCACTTCGATAGTTCTTTTTGCGGATAGCTATGGAGTCGACTTTAGTTATCAAGGTATGATTTCATAATTTTTTGATTCGATTTGTTTTGTTTTATTTGTGATTTTTAAATCTTCAGTGTTGGGTGATTTGGGCTGTGGTTATTTGGTTGAAATTATTCTGAAAGAAGAAATTTGTGTTTGATTCTGATTTTGATTTTGATTTTGAAAGGTTTGCAACCAGTTTGTGTTAAGCTTGATTCAAATTAGGGTTAGGGTGTGGGTTTGGGTTTGATATAGCAGTAGTCTGTAAAACACTGATTAGCTTTGTACTGCAAGCTATGGAGTTTCCTTTAGTGATCAAAGTATGGTTTCCTTTTCTCTGATTTGATTTGTTTTGTCTCTGCTTTTTAGTCTTGATTTGGGTATTTTTGGGTGATCTTTCTTCTGTTGAAATTTGTTTTAAAAGAAGAATTTTGTGTTTGATTTTGATTTTGTCATGTTTTGGAACCAGATTGTAACCTTGATTGAAATTTTGTATTGTCAGAGGATACAGTTTAGAGATTAGGGTTAGGGTTTTGGTTTGGTATAGTTGTGGTCTGTGGCTCACTGATTGGCTTTGTATTGGAAACTATGGAGTTTACTTTAGTGATCAAGGCATGGTTTAATTTCTTTGATTCAATTTGTTTTGTGTTTCCTTTTTAGTCTTCAGTTGGATTTTTTGGGTTTTCTTTAACTGGTTGAAATGGTTGGAAATTAAGAAATTTGTGTTTGATTTTGATTTGTTAATGTTTTGGAATCAGATTGTGTTCTGTCTCTATCCCTGCTCTTCCTTGATTAGGTCTTGTTTCATGTACAGGTGAAATATGGAGACACTCTTAGGCGCTTCAACGCTCGTGTGAATGGAAAAGAACTGGAACTAGACATTACTGGACTGAGGGCAAAGATCCTTAGTCTGTTTAATTTGTCCCCTGATGCTGATATCAACATGACATATACTGATGAAGATGGCGATGTGGTAACTCTTTCTGACGATGATGATTTAAGTGATGTGATGAGGCAATGCTTGGATTTCGTGAGGATTGAGGTCCAGCTAAAAGATGACAAAGGTGCTAAAAATGTTAAATCCAGTGGCAGTTCAACTCCTTTGAGATCCCCTCAAGTTCCGATTCCATTACCATTCATAAACAATGATGTTCTGAAGTCTGTGTCTGAGCCACTGTGTGAAGCATTAAACAAGCTTTCGCTTAACTTGGCATCGAAAGCTGCATCCACTAGTCCTGTGGTTCTTGAGATCGTCGACTGTCTTGCCAAAATGGGTCAGTTCTACATGGATTCTGTTCCCCAGTCTGGGCATGGTGCAGATTCAGGCCCTCAGGGTGTTGTTAACAGTGACATGCCATCGGTCTTCCCAAATACTAACACAGTTGGTGGAACTTCTGGAATCAGTCAAGAGGTGGATGTTGCAACTGTGACTGGAAGTGTGGGTGCACCTGTTTTACCTGTTGATCTGAACCTTGACCCTCCTGTTGAAGATGTCAGAGGGACTAAGGAGCATGATGGCCATACTAGAGCTAAGCCGGTTTTTGGTGCATTTGGAAAATATGACAAACCTGTGGCAACTCCTTGGGAGAGGAAGAGTGAATGCCCTTTTAGTGGAATGCCGTTAGGCACTGACGTAACTGGGTTTCCTGGTGCTCAACTACCTATGCATCCTTTCAAAAGGAGATATAATCACAATGCATTGGGTGGTATATTTCACAAGGGTGTTCAGTGTGATGGCTGTGGCATGTATCCAATAACAGGACCTCGGTTCAAGTCCAAAGTGTAAGTTATATATCACGTTGTGCTTTTTATAAAATTTTATCAGTTAGGTTTAATTGAAGTTCATGATTTTTGTGCAGAAAAGAAAATTATGACCTCTGTAGCATCTGCATCTCCAAGATGGGGAATGAGGCTGATTACATCAGGATGGATCGTCCCGTCTCTTACAGTCATCCCCGAGCATTTAAGGGGTTACATGATACAGTATGTAATTTTGCAATCCATTTCTAACATATAACCATTAACTTTTTAATCATACTTTCTCTTTTATCCTTATTTCATTTGTAGGTGCAGAATGTTTGGTCAGGTCCACTGGCACTTCCACCACATGTCTTTAGAGGTTGTGGGATAAAGGCAAATCGGCCTAAGCTAGACAGTCGCTTCATTTTGGACGTAACTGTTATGGATGGTACAGTGATGGCTCCCTCCACTACATTCACTAAGATATGGCGGATGCGCAACACTGGCGAATATGTTTGGACCCGAGGCATACAGCTTGTATGGGTTGGCGGTGACACACTTTCTGATTTGATGGCTGTTGACTTAGAGGTGAAAATATTCCGAATGTTTGTGTTTTGTGTGTACTTAATTATCCTTTTGAATTTTTCTTCTGATTTTTATCTGCTTGTCTTCATATCAGATTCCTATTGAGGGTGTGCGTATTAATGCGGAGCTTGACATAGCTGTTGATTTCCGTGCACCTGAGTCACCTGGTCGATACATGTCATACTGGAGGATGGCATCTTCTACCGGCCATAAGTTTGGACAACGAGTTTGGGTTCTTATCCAGGTATGCCTCATAACTCAGAACACTCAGTATCTATGTCGAGTGTATGGCTGATACTGTAACAAACTTACATGGACTTCTGGTTTCTCTTTTATTTATGCAGGTGGATGCTTCATTGAAGGACCACCCGATTTCAGATACCTTCCAGGGTTTGAACTTGAATTTGCCTCCAGACAATTTTTACAGCGCTGGGCCTGGGGATCTGAATGTGCCGGACCCTGTTCTGGATCATGGCAATTCGGAACCCCACAACTCTAATACAGTTGTGGAACAGCCTAGGAAGGAGCAGGACTTGAATTTTCCTATCAATGATGCGTTGCTGGTCAGCAATGCTTTGGACTCTACATCTGCACCTAACAAGGACAGTTCCGTGTCATACCCCATCATTGATTTCTCCGAAGCAACTCAAGCTGGAGCATCCTGGGTCAGCAATGGTGTCGTGAGCACTCCTCCAAATGCTTCTCCTCCAACTGATTCGTCTATTTCATATCCAATTATTGATCTCTCTGAAGCTGCTGGGCCCTCAACCGTGCCATCTCCTGTTAACAATGCAACCGCTCCCCCCATCACCGATGAAACTAATGCTGTCGAGCAGACACTCCTAAAAGAGCTCGAGGAAATGGGGTTCAAGCAGGTTGATCTGAACAAGGAAGTTTTAAGGATGAACGAGTACAACTTGGAGCAGTCACTGGACGATCTCTGTGGTGTTGCTGAATGGGATCCAATCCTCGAGGAGTTGCATGAGATGGTAAGTTATCCTTAATCATCTCATTATACGCACGAAAAGAGGCTTACTAGTGTTAAAATGTGGTTAATGTAGGGTTTCTGTGATACCGAAACCAACAAAATGCTGCTAAAGAAGAATAATGGGAGTATCAAGCGCGTGGTCATGGATCTTATTACCAGTCGTGGTCATGGATCTTATTAGCAGTCAGAATGATAGTTTTGCCTCTTAATCCTATCCGACTATGGTAGATGATATTATAATAAATAAACTTAGGGGCTTTCTGAACTTTAGTATTTTATGTGTTTGCTTTTAGACGGGAAACACTTTCCTCTTCGATTATGCTTTTTATTTTGTAATTAAGTGTTCTTGGTAAGCTAATGTTGGACACAACTCGGTTTTTATGAATATAATAGTGATGAATAATGTTTAAAGTATATCATTTTCTGGGTTATGGTATTTTTCGTTTGCAGGTGAATATTCGATAAATATTGGTTTAGGTTAGATTAGGTAAAGTAATTGTATTTCTATGCCGTAGTGCTGTTAAAATCGAAAAGTGGCATCGAGGATAACTTTTGCAGAAAATCCAATTTTGAAGAATTTGTTTTCGGGGTATTAGTCCAAAACTTCATCAGAACACAGATTTGGTGAAATTTTCTTCGAATTAGCCACGAAATCATTTCAGTAATCAGAATTTTTGCTTACTCAAAACCTGCACTAGTAAAGAACATAATTTCGTTAAATTAATTTCATAAAAATAGTAATTTTACTAATTCTTTTTCCAAAACTCTGTAGTAAAAATGGGGGAGTGAATATAGTCAATTGAAGAAGTAATGCAAGAAATTAGCGAATATCTATTTTTCGAATTTTGGGTCCTTCTATGATTTTTGACAAAAGATTATCAAAATTATCAAAGAATTAAGTAAAATAAATACATTTTGATAAATTATTTTTATCAAATTTTGAAAGAAAAGAAATATAAAAATTTCATAAATACAATTTTACCAAGTGTCTTTGAATACTTTTTTCGAAAATTGTAGCCACTTTTTTGTCATAGCAATAGCAATGCTACAGCCCAAAATCCCCATTTTCCCTGGGCGTGTTAATACCATCAGTTTCCATGTGCTCTTCATTACTTGATGCTCCCCACACCCTCTTTATTACTCTTCTCAAATATCTCCTCTCTCTCTCTCTCGCTCTCTCTTCCATTCTTTATTCAAGTTTTCTGCAAATCACTACTCCACTTCTGTACTTCTAAATCCTAAATAATTAAATCCCTTAATGGGTTTTATAATTTGATCCCATTTTGCTTCAGTTTAGTGTTTGTTTGCTTATTGGGGTTCTTAATCTGTTCCCCTTTTGGGGGATTCTTCTCTTCCCCCAATGAATTTTCAACAAAATAATTTTAGGGTTTTGTTTATTTTTCCTTTTTCACATTTGGGTTTTCTTGATTTTGCATTTCCATGGAGATGTAAGGCATCAAGATTGAATTTTGATATCTGGGTCTGACTAATTTTTGGCTGCTAGACTTAGATGTAGATGTTAAACCCATTTTTGTTGTTGTAAAATGGAATCTGGGAATAAGTTTTATTCAGATGATCAGTTTTGTTTGGATGCAAAATGGCTTATTGATCCTAAGAATCTATTTTTTGGGCCAAGGATTGGTGAAGGAGCTCATGCCAAAGTTTACGAGGGGAAGTAAGTTCTTCATTTTGCTGTTTAGCTATTTGATCTGTATACAATGTATATCTGTGAAATCTCGTCTCACATTGGATAAGTACGAAAATTAAGTGTGATTTATAAAATAGTGTCCACGACTATGGAGGTCAATGCCCGGTCTCAACAAATTGTGTGGTACAGTGGATCGGACCCAGGTCGTTTCAACATCTTTAAGGGATTCATATATC
Source organism: Francoa sonchifolia (assembly GCA_036897585.1). NCBI lineage: Eukaryota > Viridiplantae > Streptophyta > Magnoliopsida > Geraniales > Francoaceae > Francoa > Francoa sonchifolia. The sequence goes on along the minus strand of JAYMTB010000043.1, from coordinate 10,249 downwards.
TATCATTATTCTTTAAATTTGATCAATTTCGTATTTCTAACTTGTAGTTCTTGATGGGATTTGCTGGGTGTTTAGAATTATACTTTAGCAATAACTTAGGAATATTGGATGCTGATTTGGGATCTCGCTTGGTAGTTTAAATTCTTTGATTGCTGACATCCTTTCAGATATAAAAACCAGACTGTTGCGATTAAAATTGTTCATAAAGGAGAAACGGTGGAGGAGATAGCCAAGAGAGAAGGCCGGTTTGCAAGAGAGGTTGCGATGTTGTCTAGAGTTCAACATAAAAACTTAGTGAAGGTTGAAATTGATTTGAAAAACTCGACATTGTAATTATATGCTCATTTTAGACTTATGTATGACAATGGATACTGAATTTTGTGTATCGACAGTTTATTGGTGCTTGCAAGGACCCTGCAATGGTGATAGTTACGGAGCTACTGTCAGGAGGAACAGTACGCAAATACCTTCTGAACGTCCGGCCAAGGTGCTTGGAAACACGTGTTGCAATTGATTTTGCAATTGATATAGCTCATGCTATGGAATGCTTGCACTCGCATGGAATCATACACCGTGATCTAAAACCCGGTAATCATTTCACTTCCATTTTTACTTATTGATAGTTTTGATATTCACGAAGAAACTAGTGAGATTAGCCCTTATAGTATTTAGTGAAGATTGATAAAATAAAACAAAATGTCCATTTTCATTGGTTTCACTTAATTTGTTTACTGATGCAAAATGTTCAAATCGGTTTAATCCGGAAACTGACTAATTACTGGCTTTATCCTTTCTTCTTTTATGCAGAAAACTTACTCTTGACCACCGACCAAAAAACAGTAAAACTAGCGGATTTTGGTTTAGCAAGAGAAGAGTCGTTAACAGAGATGATGACTGCTGAAACAGGAACATACCGATGGATGGCCCCTGAGGTACTCCTCATACACATCATCACATTTCATTTTGACAGTTTCTTGTGTGGATTAATTGTTTCTATTTCGTGCTAGTTATACAGTACTGTCACCCTCTGACAAGGGGAAAAGAAGCATTACAACCATAAAGTCGATGCTTATAGTTTCGCCATCGTGTTATGGGAGCTTTTACACAACAAGTTACCATTTGAAGGAATGTCAAATCTCCAAGCAGCTTATGCAGCCGCCTTTAAAGTAATTTCTTGTCATCTTCGTTAATATATCAAACTAATCGCTCTCTTACAACGTCTATAATTTGAAACGCTACTATTTCGTGTTTCAGAATGTAAGGCCTAGTGCCAAAAACATCCCAGATGAACTAGGGACCATCCTAACTTCTTGCTGGAAGGAAGATCCAAATGCTCGGCCAAATTTCAGTCAGATCATTCAAATGCTTCTGAATTATCTTTACACTATTTCGCCTCCTGCACCTGCGATTCCTGCTCGGGTTTTTTCTTCTGAGAACTCCATTTTGCCACCTGAATCTCCTGGCACAAGCTCGTTGATGGCAGGACGTGATGACTCGGGGGGAACTCCAACAACAAGGATGAAAAACGAGCGAAAAGGTTTCTCCTTCTGCTTCAATTCTTGTTGTTATTAGTTCCACGATTAGGCATAGATGGAGAATATTTGTCGTTGCTGAATGGAATCTCAAGTAACAATAGGCTTAAAAACACATTAGTACATTTCGTATTTTTGGTATAATTCTCCAAATTAATAATTTTATTGATTTAATTGAAATTCGGTTCACTATTTAGATGAGAATGCTGCCTTGTATCTATTCTAACTCTATTCAAACTATGTACTCCGAAATTTGTTATGAATAAACTGTTGATACCATATTTTAACTTACTATCTCGAAATCTTTGAATTTGGTAGTAGGAAGATCTAAGCATATGGCTTTCACAATTATTCGATATGAGACGAGATATGGCCATTTCCCCAACTCAAAGAAATCCAAATGTTCGATGATGGCTTCATTAGACGAGTATGATTTTACAGGTTGCCCCACTCACACCGGCAGAGCACTTAGTCTTGTACATCCCTTAGCTCCAATAGTTTGATCTGACTAATCGCTCTAATATCTCTTATAATGATTCGAGTTCAACCCATGTTTTCAAACAAACATAATAACACAATTCTTAAATATTACACATTTCATTCAATGCGAGACAGGATATCACAATATATGCTGCTCTGATGTCATGAATAATTGCAAAGAACTTGATGGGATGGACCGTAAATAAATTTGTGAACTATATTCTGATTCTAAAGTTACCAAAACATTGATTGAGATTCACAATTCACAGTAATAACATGACCAAATGAATTAGTCATAAACAAGTTTTATCGTGTTTTAACATGAAAATATTACGATTATTCATCAATACATAATGGGGACAACTTATTTACAACCAAACTATATGTTAAATCCAAACCTACTATACCAATATTCGTATTTCATATCACCTTTAAACGCGATGATAAACGAATGGCTTAAACAAAGTGATGCTAACTTAAAAAAATTCCCATTAAAAACCCTTTTATAGGAATCACTTTCCTACAAGAATATAATCTTATCCTCAAGAATAAGGCAAAAAATCAAATTTTGTATAAAACCCAGTTCAGATTTTGATCTAAACTCGAGAAATTCGAAACACCCATAAGAAAAAAATGAACCAAAATTTTCCAAAAAAACACAATAGCTGGAATAGAACATCTTATGATTATCATAATCATATTGCAAACATAGAAAGGATGCCAAGTGTTTTAACTGATGTTCCTCATTACCCAAATGTTCATTCAATTTTCAAAAACAAAATCACCTCCAATGAAGATGAAAAATCACTAAAAAACCAGAAAAATCAGCAAGCTAATGATGGGCAAAAGAAGGGAAGTAATGAAGTGAGTTGTGAAGAAAGTATTGATGATGAAGCTGATGGATTTATAGCTCAAAGGCGTAAGGGATTTGAACTATGCAAATGGGCAACTTTTAAAGCAATAAAAAAGTGATTTTGGCAATTAATCAACAGGATTAGTTTAAATAAATTTGCCTGTTGTTGCTTTACTAAATTTGTTTGAATATTTTGTCATGCTTCTATATAATAAGGTTATGGTGTTATATCTATTTTTATTTTTCTCGAATTTTTCGTAAATTTTTTATATCGTAATTTGTAAACAATTGAACTACTATTTATCCTGATTTTTCACGCCTTGTGTTGGTGATACCACTAATTATGTTATCCTCAAACTCAGGCTAGGTTTGAAAATTATTGGATTTGGCGTGAGGGGAAGTCTTGATATATATATTGGACTAATTATCTTTTAAGTTAAGCTTTTGAGTCAATTGTTATTTTCAACATGAATTTTCAAAATATTTGTCAAAATTTTGAGCTTTTTGACAATGTTTGGCAAAATTATGTAGCTCGTGAAAAAGTTTATTAAAATGTTCCACGCAAGTATTATGGCATTCTAAATTACAAGGTAAAGGGTATTAAGTACGGTCACGAAATGCGTAGGTTTAAAATGTTTAATTTGTTGAGTAAAACACTTTTGTTTATTGAATGAAATTTAACGTAAGAAATGTTCTTTTTCATATTCCTATGATGAAGTTTGGTTTAGTCCCACATTTGACAATGACAAAAGATGGCAAATTGTGTGCAATAATACAACCTTAAGATTCTGGAAATTGAATTCCTAAGTAAACATCAAAATCGAATGCTAAAGAATTGCCAGGAGTGTGACATTAGAAGCGCAATAACATCAAATATCCAATTTCCAAAAGTAGAATCACATAAATCCGGTAAAATAACGAAATAAATAGTTTTATGAATTATCCTGGTACAGTGACAGAAGTATTCGGCCTAGATAATCTAACCCCTACAACAGATTATCCAATAGCAATTTTTGCAATCAAGATTTACCAATAACTTCATCGTGGGTTGAGCTTGAATCTGGTGGGTTCACTCTTGTTGTAGGTGTCAAAATTCGTTGGTGTGCCGAGAACAGATTGAGCTACCATGCCATGTTTCTGCAATAGCCTCGAGAATTTGAAGCTCTTGTTCGTAGTATTCTCACAAGAGTTTAATCAAGTTATTTGTCCGGCATAAGATTTATAATTGAAATGAATTCATTGCAGTTAATCAAAAAGTATCAAGAAGTAGCATTTCAACTTGATGCAGCACCAAAAAGTTTACAGATTTTTTCATGTTTACGGATATGATGAGGGGACTTGAATAGCAGATCTTTGGCCTCAGAATGTCTGCCTTCGTGAAAGAAGGATTGAAAAAGACTAAGGTAAGATGAAGTGGATGGATAATCTTTTACGCTTAACGCTTTCAAGAAATCTGCAGCGTCCTGTACGGTGCCAAACTTTGATATATGTTGGATAAAAGGCTCGGGAAAAGGTGGATAATTTTGTTTCTTCATTAAAAGAAGAAGATTCATTGCTTCTTCGAGTTTCTTCGCTCCTAAAAGCTTTTCGATGAGATTTTTGAATGTGGCTTGCCAAGGTTTCAAGTCGACTTCATTGACCATCTCATGAAGTAATTTATATGCTCCATCTATCCGGTTTTGACTAAGGAAACCATCAATCAGGACATCTAACAGATCAGCGTCGACCTCATAGTTTTTCTCCATCATCTTTGCGAAACAAATTAATGCTTTGTCAACTTCATTAGCTGCACAATGCCCTTTAATCAAAATCGTCCAAGTCTTGATATCCGGCTTGCATCCATGAGCTTCCATTTCATCCAGCATCTTACACGCTTCCTCTAGTCTCTGTGTTTTACAAAGTCCAAAAATCGTTTGACTGTACATAATGTTATCAGGCTCACACCCCGCGTTTCTCATGACCTTCATAATATCCTCCGCTTCATCAATCTTGCCCGCACTCGTCAAAGCTCTATGGATCCCATCGTAAAGAGCCTTAGAGAGTGAATGTCCTGTTTCCTCATACTTTTTCGAAACTCTAAACACCAAATCCAAATTCGGGTTTTTATTTGACGATATACTCCGCAAAAGTATCGTACAATCCTGAACTGAGGGCTTATACGGGGAATCCATCATAAGCTCATAAAGCTTCACTGCATCTTCAATCATCCTGCTCTTCTGAAACTGCCTTGAAATCTTTATATAAGTGTCGATATCCATCTCATGACCTTTACTCTTCATCTCCTCAAACATACTCCAAAACTCTGCAATAGAGTCTTCCCGAGCAAGAACCCTCACCAATGCATTATAAGTAACAGTATTGTGTTCAAAATCTGAACACTCACCAACCCACCGAAAAAATCTTATAGCTTTAGACGGGTCATACCGAAGTTGCTTCAATACCCTAATCACAAAATTATCCGACAAGACAACATTAAACTCTCCCAGTCCTTTCTCAACTTCATCACTCCGCTCCGACCCTAAAATAACATCCACCACCTTCTTCACATCACCACCCTTATCATTTTCTTCAAGCATCCTATTGTAAAAATGGGTCAAAGCCGTGGCATCACTAGTCATATTCTGCAACTTAAAAACAGCTAACATCGACAAATACGTTTCCCCATCAAGAAAAAATCCTTGTTCCTTCATTTTCATTAGTACAACCCAAAATTGTTTCATCAAATCCTTATGAACTAAAACCCTAACCATTAAACTATACATAGCAGAACTCGGTCTAAATCCATTTTTCTCACTAACCCAATTGAAAAATGCCAAAGCTTTTAATGGGTCTTTATCTAATTTCTTCAAAACATAAATAACACTTTCATGATTCCATACTGAGTTAACCTTCTCTAACTCGTTTACTAACTCAGTACTCCAATCCTTTGATAAAACATCTAAAATCGAATCGGGTTTTGAAAAATACAAATTTCTTTGATGGTTATTACATAAAAACTGAGAATTAAGTTGTTGATTCGAAATGAGAGATGATAATGGTGAAAAGTGAATCACCTGTGAACTGAGCGACCGAGTTGATGATAACTGAGTTGAGATTAGCGAGTTGATGAGTCGTAGAGGTGTGAGAATCGTCTTTGCTCGATTCATGATTGCTTAATGAAGCTTTTCTGATTTCAGAGAGAAATGGAAGGTTTGATTTGAAGGGGGTTTAGAGGGTTTATGATCTTACCGTATGCTCCTTGGTGAAAGGGATGATGGTTTTGTAATTCGGCCTGGGGAAGCCCATTTGGATCTTGAAAACCCACAAAACAATTTGAGCCCATTTTTCATATGGGCCTATACTCGGCCCAATGGACTTTTTGTTGCAGTTATGGATCATTAAAGCCCGTCATATTTACAGACAAAAATATTCGATTACAGTGAAAAATAAAGAATTGAGTGGAACTCTTATACGGTGTCGAGGTAATAGAGTAACTCTCTCTCTAAACCCAATCTCACATCTCTAATTTGATCAAATTCGATATTAATCTATTAATATTAATTACCCGAACATAAGAAATTTGTAAATATAAATAGATCTGAAAAATAATATTTAAATTAATCATTAATAAGAAATACGAAAATTTTCATTTGTGACACACTCATTTTAATTTTAATTTTTTAAAATAAAAAAATTTGAATAAAATCATAGAGCCAATAAAAGAGCAAGTCAAAATAAAGCTGCGGCGGCTTGTTAGTTGAAAGAACCGAGCCGAGCCAAGTCGAACCGGCTAAGCTGAAAACAGTGAAAAAACAAAAAAGCATAGAGCAGCATGCGATTGATTTCATCGTTAAATTTGGAGCGTTAAAATGGTCCCACAAAAGGAGCACGCGAGACACGCCTGCTTTTTACCAAACACAAACATTGTGGGTCCCTTCCTTTCCATATTGTGTTTTCTGTACCTCGGACGGACCTTTGGCCATGTAATAATCTAATCACACGTCTTCACATGGGTCCCACCGAAATTAAGTCTCTGAATGAAGTTAAATCTGAACACTTTTTTCCACGGTGAGTGCATGTTTTTGAGAAATCATATTAAGGCTAGTTTTGCATTCAAACTTCAAACCAATACAAGCTATATGGCTAATTCATTAATTAGTTTAAAGCACCTATCCCAAGTTAAGGAATTTGCAACATTAATCATGGATTAGTATTTTCAAAATCAAGCGCCACCACTCAAGATGAAAAAACATGAGTCTGATATATTTGATCACGTTTGAAAATATACGTGAAATGAATTCGGTATGTTCAAACATTTTGACACTACTAATAAAGAGTTTTTTTATCGATGATTTTGACAAAATTTAAGAAACTGAATACAATAGATAATATTTTGGTGTATGAAATAAGATTAATATCGAGGAATAACAAAACCCGATATCACAATAAACATCAAGTATAATAATCAATTTTTGGTTCAAAATACTATGAAAGTATCTTTGTCACATACTTCATTAATTAACTCATCATTAAAACATTAAATTCATCAATCATATGAATAAAACACATTGACTTTCATACATACATACATACATACATCTATTCAGACACATATATATACATCTATACATACATAAGGACGAAACCCTAAACTCCTTTTTTCCACAAAACCGACCAAAAGTTTCAAAAACAAAGAAAAGCCAAAATTCAAAAACACCAAATAAATAAATACATAAAAGATCGTTGTAGGGTTTACCCTTTTAAAAGGAGTCCTAACTTTAGGGCACCCTTAATAACTTTTTTCCTACTAACAGAACAAACCCTAAAAAAACACCATCCCCACACCATCAATCTCTTTCTTTCCTTTTCTTTTTCTCTTTGAAAACGTGCCTTCGGCTGTTCATTAAAGATCATACATTTGCATGCGGGGGAATATCACATTAGGGTTTTGAATTTTTTTTTGAAAAAATTGCATTGTCTCATTCTATATATATGTGTAAGATTGTGAGGGATATTTAGGGTTTCTTTGTAATTATTTTTTGATGCAAGAGAGATGATAGAGTATAGTAATGGATGGTGTCTTAGTTTGATGAAATGGTGGCTTGATTATATAATGAAGATTAGGGTTTTTTTAGAGGAAGAATCATGAGGTGGTGGAGATTATTTCCATGAAATTTACGAGGGGGAAGATGTGCTCCTGGTCCGATTATATTTGATTTTTACATGTTTTTGGTTTAAGATTTCAGCGTTCGAGCACGAGTTTTTGCAATATCTATTGTGTTTTTATATGATTTTAGTCAAATTTGGGCATTCTGATTTGAGAAATATGTTCAGGAGTTTGCATTCGAAGAATATTTGGAGGGATTTCAGTAAATTAACAAGCTAGCCTAGTCATTATTTAATATTAGGTCAAGTTACGAGAGATCTTGAATATTACAAGTAGAATCAGAGCTGATCCAGTAACTAATAACATATCAGAATGTTCAGTATTGAGGGTAATAGTTTTTACATTATAAAAAAAAAACAATTTCTTTTTTATATTCAGTATGTATGTTTTTTGTAATATGTGAACAATAAGTGTTTATGTATTGATTCAGTATTAGAATGATAAATTTCGTTTGGTAAATGTAATAGAATTTTCGTTGTTAAACTCACTAATGCTAAGTAAAGTATGAGATTTGTCAACCTACGCTCGAACTCATATATATCGTAATCAAATTTAGAAAGTAAAATCATCTATTAAGAAGATTATATTCTTGAATGAGTTTAGAAAAATTTGAAAGTACTTTTGATGAGGAAAGTTTGAATGATTTTTAGTCAAATTTAGTACAAATTGGAAACCACGAGTCTAATTTCGAATGCTTTATGGAATTGGACTTTCATAAATAAAGTTATGCCCAATTTTCTTCAAAGAATTTTCTTTCAAATTGTGCCAAAACACATATGCCCTTTTTCTATTAGTGTAAGGCACTTCCTCAATAAAATTCGAACATAAAACTATAATATGAATGACTTCCACTTCAGTGTCCGGTGGAAACCCTAATAATGTTCTCGGCAAGGGCTAGGTAGATGCAATTACATTCCCTACATACAATTATAACATAAATGACTGAGTGGATGTGAGTGTCTGACATTTGTATAATAGACATAAAATAGTGCTTTTTCACTTTTACTTTTCTTTGATCAACTAAAGATTAGGGTTGACTATGTGTTTGTGTTCAATGCCTAGCTAGTGATGATTCTCGGGCAGATTCCACGTATATATCTAATCTCTTTTTGTTATTAATGAGTTATCGTAAAGCTCTATTTCTTGATTTACCTTCGTGTATCAAGGAAATTCGAACTTGTAAATAAAAAGATTTTACATTATGGTTATGTTGGAATTGATCTAAAATTTTCACTATGGTATTTTCAACTTTAACTTCATTGTCTTAATATCAAAAAACAAATATAATTTGCGAGTTTACTGTAATTCATTATACAATCAATTCTTAATAACTATTATCTTGGGTCCCAAACTAATAAAAAGTGTATTAATTAGTACTTGTGAATGCCAAGAGATTTGAGTCTTTAGTGGGTATAGAAAATTTTCAATTAGTTTCTTTGTGGTATGTATTAGTTCTCTTGTCAAATTGTTATTTAGTTTCATGAAACTCAATTAATTGGGCCAAAGCTTTCAATTCTTATCTAACAAGTTGTGACTTTGTTAGTATTTTAAAAGTTCAATATTAGGACAACTTTGATGCACCAATCATAGAGTTAAAACTTTAAAATAATTTAGTGTCAGGATATAAATTGTGTTCTCAACCTCCAAAAAATTCAGACTTAAAATTACACTGTGTATAACTTTAACTTCAGTCAGTCAGTGAGTTAACCACCAAAATTAATTATAAGCTATGTAGCATTATGGTTATAATTTTTTGTATTTCTAATATGGTAATCCACTTCGTTTTAATTAAATCCCAAAAACTAGTAGTTGGTGGTGGCCTAATAGTTGTAGCAGGCCCAAATTAGGGTTGGGCCGTAGATGAAGTAAGCATTCGGCCCGGCCCAAAAGGACCACAAAAAGGTGAAAATTGAGGTGAAGTGGTAGTGGAGGCCTAAGCAGCACCAACACTTTGTGACGCGGAAACCTACTCTGTCACTAAAAAGTTAATAATACTATTTTAAATAAAATAAATTTTATATTTTTGTTATTCTTTTATTCTGTTTGTCACTTTTAGAGATGAGTTGAATTGTTTGCATACTAAGAAAATGAACTCCACACAAATATCCTAAACTTTTTTATTATTATTTATTTATGTTGTTAGGATCTAAGAGATAAAATATATTATTATTTTACTCAAAATTATTTAGACATGTGTCACATGAGTTTTCTTAGGGCCTTTGGATATATATATATATA
>JAYMTB010000042.1:0-21863 GCA_036897585.1 Francoa sonchifolia | reverse complement strand
GTGCGCAGCCAAAATCCGGGTGTAAATACTATTGCAAATGTAGTGTTTGGGTCTACACCAGACATTGCAGGTGATATTTTGGCTAAGGCTTTTCAGATTGATAGCAAAACTGTCTACCAAATCCAATCAAAATTCTAGAACAACCTATACTAAGGTTTTCATGTGTGTTCATCATAATTGTCAATTTTATTTGTTTTTTTGTTATTGTATTGATTCCATGTTTTGTTGTATTTTTTATTATTAATAAGATTATCCCCATCGTTTGTTTTAAATACAAGTTTAAGGTTTAATCCTCTCTTTCCTTAATTAGTCCAAAATTTTACCCTCATATGTTTATTAAAAAATTTCGTGTTTAATTTTATTTATTTTAACCCTGTCTATGTCCCGTCTTTATTTTTAAATTTTTTTTATCTGGCAGTATTTTCTCTTGTTTCTTCATATCACTTTTCCTTCGCAAAAATTGTAATATATCAATTTGATTTTTTGGTGTAGAGATAATTGCACTGGATACTCAACTTGATATACATATATTATAAATATGCGCTCAAATATAGAGTTTTTCACAAGTTTATGAAATTAGTGAACTTGCAAAAAGATTGGTTGAGCTAAGGAAAAATCGTGTTTATCAACATATTCTTTCGTTATTAAAGTTGACATTATTTCTACCGGTTGTAACTGCTATAGTTGAAAGAATTTTCTTTGCTATGAAAATTATCAAGATAATAAAATGAGAGGTGATTAAATGAATGATTCATTGATAGCTTATATATTGAGGGATGTGATTGATAAAATTGATAATGAGAGTATAGTGAAGTGCTTCATAATATGTCTAATCATCAAGTAATCCTCGAAAGGTTAATTTAATTTCTACACATGAACAAGAGTATATTTAATTTCTCGAAACTTCTATAATACGTCTTTTGCTTTGGAAATTTTGTTTTATTTTCCATACTAAAATATACTTAACTTCATTCATTTATTAAACCTAATTACTAATTACTCAACATTTATTTTTCAATATATCATCATATATGCAGTGCAGACCTAGTCAAATATAATGTAAGAATTGGACCAAGTCACTTTAGACCTTTACAAATGTATACATTATTCATAAATTTATGATTCCTAGTGAGCAGAGCCGGCAGCAACATTCTAAGAACATGGCAACAAATTGTGAAGCAAACTATATGGTTTATATGGTCCAGTTAAGTACTCAAGATGCGGTTCTGACAAATCTAGAACATGTTAATTTTTCATGCAACGACGGCAGATTGTCTTATTTTCAACGACCTTATGCCTATATCTCTATGTATATATATATATATGACTTGTTTATGTGTTTCTTCACACAGCTCAAATAATCTTCAAGCCTTAAGATTTTAGAGTTCACTTCAGAGTTTTCTAATGGCTGTCTTTGCTCTTTTGTTTGGTTTTCTTGCTATTTCTGTCTCGGTTTCTTTGGCTTCTGATAACAGCCCTCTTCAGGATATCTGTGTTGCCGATAAAACTAGCCCAGGTACAGTAATATAACTATTCTTTTTGAATTATTCAGTAGTTCAAATTACTTTTAAGATTTTGTGATATAACATTTATAATAATTACATATGTTTTGCCAGTGTTTGTGAATGGATTTGCTTGCAAGGACTCAAAAATGGTTACAGCGGCTGACTTCTCTTTCAGCGGCCTTCACATAGCAGGCAACACATCGAACCCAGTTGGTTCAAGAGTGACACCAGTTACAGTCGCCCAAGTCCCCGGACTCAACACTCTAGGGGTCTCAGTAGCGCGTGTTGACTATGCACCATGGGGCATCAACCCACCTCACACTCACCCTCGCGCAACTGAAATCTTGACCGTCATTGAAGGCAGTGTTGAAGTAGGATTCGTCACATCCAACCCCGAAAATCGCTTGATCACAAAAGTCCTGCAACAGGGTGATGTGTTTGTGTTCCCAATTGGACTGATTCATTTTCAGAGAAATGTTGGACAAGGAAATGCCATTGCTATTGCAGCATTGAGCAGCCAAAATCCGGGTGTTAATACTATTGCTAATGTAGTGTTTGGATCAACACCAGATATCGCAGGTGATATTTTGGCTAAGGCATTCCAAATTGATAGCAAAACTGTCTACCAAATCCAATCAAAATTCTAAAATACTATGTATTGGTGGTCAAATTTATTTTGTTTGTTAGCTATGTGTCTTTGTTTTATTGATTGTTATTGAAATAAATAGTGATTCTTATTAATATTTCTTCCTCAAATATTAAATATAATTTACAAAAGCAAAAACAAAAACAAAGAAATAATATATGAACTAAATAACAATTTCTTATCTTGAGATCACATGTTCGAATCTCTTTATAAAATTCGAAAATAAAAGAACTCGTCATTCAATATATGTTATATTTATGACCCAATAAAAACTCATGAGTTAACATATGATCACGCGACTTATATTTTAAAGTTTTAGGTAATTTTTTTTTATTATTTTAACGCCGTAAAATAATTTTCAATAATATAAAATTTTTAAAAAACTAAATATAACAAAATTTCATCTTTTAACCATTAATACTCGACATTAATTTTAATTACCAATAACTTAAGCTTTTTATTATTATTATTTCTCAATTTATTTTAAATTTATAGACTAAGTTAAAATATTTATGAAAATTATATTATGATTTTGGGTCAAGACAAAAGCTTTGGCCCAAAGTTTTTGAAACTTGGGCTGAGAACCGGAAAGTTGGCCCAGATTAGTTGGGCTAAATCAACAGCAAGTTTTTAGTTGACTAAATTATGTGCCGGGATTAATACTTGGGCTTTTATCGGGTGATCCATAACCCGGCTTAGCTTCCCTCTTGACAATCTCGCCGTGCCGAAACCCTAACAGTCTGAATGTGTCCCCATTTCAGAGATTTGAAGCTTTGGATCTGTTGATTCTTGGATCTGAAATACAGTAATGGCTGGTTTACGACGTTCAATCGGTAATTTGGCTCATATTGGTCGTGGAATCCTTCAATCTGCATCGGTGAGTTCCTTGCGAATCATTTTCCTGTATTTTCCATCGATTAAGTGTTTCCAGTTTAGGGTTTTTGGATTTTATCACGGTTGGTTTCTATTTCTCTGATGATTTACTTAAATCTCATGATATTGCTGCTAGAAATTGAAGAATCTCGTGAAACTGCAATTTGAGATAGATATGTTTTTATGAAATTTCTGTGTTCTGTTTGGTTGCCGAAAAATTGTAGGAAATGAATCAGAACTCTTATAACTCTCACAATTGTTACTCTATTGCTGAATGTTTATTCCAATTTGTGATATTTTTTTTCTTATAATGTTCTGGTGGTGTGAGTGATAGAGCTTAGGATCATTGGTGTTTGTTTTCGTTTGTTTAGTTTTCCAATTTATAAAAATGTTGAAGAACAAACCATAAGATTAATTTGGCGCAAATTTTACGTATCAGTTGGGTGAGACTTTAGTTTCGTAGTTGTAGATTTTAATTTTTTAGTTGTGTCCTAAAGGTTTGAAAATCGATAAAAACGAAAGTACGTATTACATGGATTTTCAGTTGAATCACAGTGTTGAACTTAATTGAACTATGCAAAATTGAGCTAGAACAAACGAAGAACCTTATTGGCTGGAAGTTTACCTCTTGGGTTGAGGTTTTAGTTTCTTCCCTTAGGTCCTAAATGATTGAAAATTGATGGAAAACGGAAGTACATTTTTACCTGAATTTTATCAAAAGTGTAGGTGGGATACTGTGTTTGTAGATAGTTTAATCTTAGTTTTATATGTTATGTGTAGTTGCATGGTATCCGCTTTCAATGCTATCGAGTTGGAAATGTGGAGATTCCAAACGAAAAACGACTTGTGTACTCTCTTCAATACATTCATGGAATTGGCCGCTTTAGAGCTAATAAAATCCTTTGTGATCTCAACATGGAGAACAAACTCACCAAAGACTTGTCTGGAAAAGAACTCTTCACTTTACGTGATGAAGTCTCCAAGTACTTGATTGAACACGAATTGGTAAAAACTCCTACATTTACTTTACATCACTCAATAACTTACACAAATTAGTAATGAATATAAATTTCTGATGTGTTACAGAGGAACTGTGTTAGGAAGGATATAGATAGATTGAAAGACATTCAATGCTACCGAGGAATAAGGCATAGGGAGGGATTGCCGTGCAGAGGACAACGAACCAAAACAAATTGTCGAACCATGAAGAACAAGTCAGTGAGCAAGTCAGTTCCCGCTATTTTTAATAAGAAATCCTCCCGTTAATGAAACTATGTTTTTTTCCTGATAATTATTGTAGTATGAACTAAATGGCATTAAGTTTGACCAAAACAGTTTCTTACCGAGTTACTTTGTTATCATCTTTGCTCCCAATAATTATGTTCTCGGGTGGCATATTGACTATGCTCACTCTTCTCGTCGGGTTAATTTGTAATATTTTCTTGTCGATTAAGTGGTAATGTTGGTACTTCTATTGACATTTGTTGTAGTGAAAACTCGAGAGTTAGAAAATTTTATGTGAATACTGTGGATATGTTGTTATCAAATAATCGAGAATTATATATTTTCATCCCATTTTATTTTCGTGTATTTTTTTATCCCGAATCTGTGAATAACATTTTACCGATTAAACCATTAAATATCATAATTGGTATAATATTTTCCATCATAATTCATAATTGACAACCCGTTTTATTTTCGTGTATCTTTTTTTACCCGAATCTGTAAATAACCTGACCGATATAATACTTTGACGAACTCGAGATATAAATCTATAATGGGCTTCGGCCCGTTGAAGTTTACCATTGATCTTGTTGTGCTGTCTTTTTCATGGGAAAGTTATTGGCCCAATGGCCCAGGTAAACAAGTAATGGGCTTTGGCCAACTAAAATTAATCTTGTTGGGCTAGCGCAATTGCCTGGCTAAAAAGTGTATGGACTTGGGCCTACTACTGAATGTAATCTTGTTGGGCTGGATCAATGGGCCAAACAAACAAGCAGTATGGGCTTTGGCCCAATTAAATTAATCTTGTTGGGCCGTCGCCTAAAGGATTAGGCAATTGGCTGGCAAATTCGGAGTCGCGCGCAGAGCTGAGGGAGAGCGAAAATGGCACAAACATTGGTGATGCCGGTGACGCCGTCACTGTCTGTGATATGCAATGGAAGGAGCCTTAATTCTGTTTCTACGTCTCTATCTTTCTCTATTTCAACTCCTCCTAAGGTAATCGTGTTTGTTTGCAATTCTAAAAACCTAATTGTTGTTATGCATTGTTCTTTATAGTTGAGATTTCGTTGTTATCTTGTTTGATTTTGTGAAATTGAAGGAATATGTTATATGCTTTAGTCTCTGTTTGATATTCCTTACGTCTGTTTGATTCGCCTGTTTGGTTTCTGATTCTGTGCTTTTGTGCTGTAGAATTAGGATAAATGTATATAGTATATTATTTATGCAGGTTTTTGTATTCACAGCAATTTGTTGGGGGAATTAGATCTGGCCAGCCAAATAATGTACTCTAAATTGCATGAATTGAGTTGGTTTCTTAAACCAATACTTTCTGAGAAACCAAATAGAGAATTAGATTGTAGTTTTTGATCTAACTACTGTTTAAAGTATCTGAAATACAAGCTAACTAGGATTCAAAATCCATTGAGCTTAAGAAACTTTGAACATTATAATTTGTTTCCCCACAATTTCAGTTAATTTGCTCCTAAATTGTACTTGTTGCAGTATTTCAAATGTCAGGCAAGAATGTTACTAAGTAGTTTGAAGCTTGCAGATGAAGAATTTGATTTGTTCACAACAGATCTCTATTCTATTGAAATGAATTTAGTTAGGCGTGACCTTTTGTTTTTGATTGATTTCTAGTATGCCAAATCGTTGGGCGTGTCATTGTTTTGTTTGGTTGTTTTATTTGGTATTGTAGTTGGCTGGTCTAAGCATCCGATGTGTTCGTGTTGGAGGTGAGGAGATTCCTAACAACAAGCGAGTTGAGTACTCTCTACGGTACATTCATGGAATTGGTCGTACCAGAGCTAGACAAATACTTTGTGATCTCACCTTGGAGAACAAAATCATGAAGGATTTATCCGAGGAAGAACTCATTGCTGTTCGTGATGAAGTTTCCAAATACATTATTGAAGGCGACTTGGTAACAATACCCTTCTATATCTCTCGAGCCTATTTCATTATTCTCTTACTGATTTTGTTTGGTTTTTTCAGAGGCATTCAATGCGCTTTAATATAACAAAGATTGAAGGAGATTCAATGCTATAGAGGGGTAAGACATATTCGGGGACTACCGTGCAGAGGACAGCGCACGAAAAACAACTGCCGAACCTTGAAAGGTAAGCGTGTTGCCATCGCAGGAAAGAAGAAAACGCCTCGATGATTAGATGGTTTTGATTTGTTTCTGTATATTATGAAGATGTATCCTTGTTTTTGAATCTTGAATCACTTTCTAGCATAAATGAGATTTGCTTAAATCAAATTCAAATTTAGTATCTCTTGAAGTGATTCTAGTACTAATCAGAGATTTAAATTGTTTGCTTTGGTGATGTGGGGTCAGATTATTCCATTTCTGGCTTCAACTTTTGATAGTTTGGAGATGTGGGAAGAAAGGGTAGTGAGTGATAATGATGAGAATTGCAGTTGCGATGGTTCTTAACTTCTATTATTACAGATCCCATGCAATTTGGATTTTGCCCCATCACCTGCATACCCTTTTGACTGACAGCCCTCTAATCAGTCTGTCATTTCATCTTTCTTTTTCTCCTACTTCCTTTTCTCAAAGTCGCAGTCAGTAGAAGAGAGATAAGAAAGAAAGCTAATGACATAGTTTACGTACTACCCAGTTACATATAAACTTACAATTCAACAGGCCCTATGGCCTATGGGAGATAATATAATATTATGCATTAGGAACTTCTTTTGAGGGGTTTCCTGTAGAGATAATCAGCACGTTTTCCAACAGTGATGAGTTTAGACGACGTGGTTCCGTCTCTCGGAGGTGAAAATATAACAGGCATGTAACAGTCAGTGTGACACGTAAATATTGAGTTCTTAAAATGTGCCACCAATTTTTCCTTCCCCTGATCGATCAACGTATAAACTATTATGAACAAATTTGTCAGACAGAATAACGAAATTCAAAATAAATTTACCTGATATTTGGCCCAGCTAATTTCACACACTTTTTTGCGACCATTGCCATCCCATTTCTTATCACCAAATGACTTGAAAAATCTTGCTGCTCCGGCTGAGTTCGTGAAATTAACAAATGCATAACCAAGGTTCGCATTATACCTATATATAAACGACGAAAATTGTTACCTGCATGCATATGTATTCTGATGACTGAAAGGACCAAAATAAGTAAATTCGACAAGGCAATACCAGAAATCCATGGGAAGGTACACAAAATCATACTCCGATCTGAATGGATCGTGACCAAATTTGGCTTTCTCATTTTCATCTTGGCAATGCCAGTCCAAAATGTGCAATAACTTCTTCCTATTGAATTTATTTGGGATATTTTTAATCATGACAGTAGTTTGCCCATCTTTTTTCTGGCCTGACCTTAATCTGGGAGGAATCACTTTTCTCAAACCCTTGAGACCATCAACCCAGTTCATTTCGTAGCAATTAAACGGTGCGTATAGCGGAACCTCCAAAGGAAATTCAGAATACACGTAAAGAGGAAATGGTTGAAATTGGAGATCATAAACGGGTATGGGTAATGGGCAATACGGGTCAGCTTCCGGGTTCAAGTCACTTGAATTTACAGAAGCCATGGATGAAGAAGGAAACGGATGGATAAGGGTTTTATATTTATAGGGGTTGGGTTTGATGATGATGATGACGGTGGTGTAGGGTTTGAGCAGGAAAGTGGTTGTTTATTGAAAAATAGATTAGATTTGTGAAAATTCTGTAATCATGAAAATTGAAATATGGAGATTTACATGTTACATCTACATTTAATGCTGCTGCTCACAAAATCCAATTTACCTTCGCCAACACTCATTTCTTTATTTTCAATTAAACGTCTCATATAATTAGTATAGGTTCTGTTTGGGTCTTAGGTTCGGTTAGGAAGGTGGAAATAGGTTCTAGGTTCAGATAAGGCATTGGACAAGGATCTCGAGTCAGGTTCGGTTATGGCTTCAAAATTAGGTTCGGAGTTAGGTTCGAATACGACATTTGAGTATAAAGTAGGTTCAGTTTGGGCCTTGGAGAATTATTACTTGGGCCATATGGAGCCCACACTTGACGGTCACTACTACGTATCACCATTCAATGTGAGCTTTCACCACTGAATGAGGGAGCTGGCACAAAGCTGCAGAGTCTTGTACTAGGCAAAAGTAAGTATTGGACAGGGCATTCATTTCATTATGTTTTTATTGAAGTTTGGTGTATGTTTGAGCCTCATGTAATATTATCTTGGCTTTAGAATATAGACATGCATACGAAATATTGACTGAATCTATTACCTCAAATAACTTACCATACCGATCACAATGATAGGTAATCATCAAGCCAACAACAAACATCAACTTTTCACGAGCGTTGAAAGCTGCATACTAATAACAATATTTCAGCAATTATATATTTCGTGTGAATCTCGAAGCAGTGTTACCTGTGATATTTCATATAATCACTCATTTCAAGTTCTAGCAAGGCAATATGAGACCTACCTATATAATTGATTTCAAGGAAAACTATAATTTCAGTAATCAATCATACTTTGAAATCTTGTTTGAGCCATTCATATATGAAACACAAAAAATTTACTTATCAGGTTATGAAAACTTGACTAGAAATTCAAGGAAATAGATCCGCCGTGAAAATACTTAAGTGATGCAGGACCATTAGCAAAACTTACCATACAATAATTGCAGTGTGAAGAGTGCTGTTGGTACTGTAGTAGAATACAACCAATGATTCTTTATGCCCCGAAGATCCAATACGGAAGTGTCCTTATGTGACAACTATCTCTAATTACTATTAGTGCACTAAGACCATAGCTTGGTGTAACTAACATAACAACCAGTTACAATTATCACAAGGATAGTGGCTTTGATTGTGTTATAAATAGGTGATGTGTGAGAGAGATTAGAATTAATCTATTATTTTTTGCAAGATTCGAGTAGAGAATTTCTTGGAGAAATTCTAGATTTGTATTTGGGGCTTTATTGGGTTCCCGTGATTGTTCTCTCTAGAGTGTCTAAGAGATTGTGAGATGGTAAAGTCCTGGGAGAGATCTTATTGTACTAAAAACACCTGTGCGTGTTGGTTTGGCCTTAGAGAATAAAATCTTTGCCTGCTCTATTTTTCAT
The DNA here is from genome assembly GCA_036897585.1 of Francoa sonchifolia. Taxonomy (NCBI): domain Eukaryota; kingdom Viridiplantae; phylum Streptophyta; class Magnoliopsida; order Geraniales; family Francoaceae; genus Francoa; species Francoa sonchifolia. The sequence continues at coordinate 12,507 of JAYMTB010000042.1, read as the reverse complement.
TTCTTGTTGTTCTGGGTTCTGGTTTGTGTTTTTCTGTGGTTTAATAGATTCAGAATGTTGATTTCATAACAAATTGGTATCAGAGCTTTGCATGTTCGACTACGATCATGAGATAGGGTGGGCTCTTATCTCTGCAACTCCTACCTATGGTTCAAGGAAATCTCAATGGTGACTTTCAAGGTCGACATCGAGAAATTTGATGGCAATAATGAATTCAACCTCTGGAGAGAGAAGATGATGGCTCATCTTAGACTCGATGAATCTTTCAAGGGTGAGTCTAAGATGTCTACGACAATCTCAGAGAAAGATAAACGAGAAATATTGAAGAAGGCGAGAAATGCCATTGTTCTCAGCCTCAGTGACTAGATTTTGAGGAAGGTGATTAAGCAGAAGACCACTACAGACATGTGGCTCAAACTTGAGCAACTCTACATGACAAAAGCCTTACCTAACAGAATCTATCTCAAGCAGAAGTTCTATGGATTCAAAATGGACGATAACATTGATGAGTTCATCAAACTAGTGATAGATCATGAGAATCTTGAAGTTACTATTGATGAGGAAGATCAAACCATTTTTCTTTTGAATTCTCTTCCCAAATAGTATGATCCAACTCAAAGATACTCTGAAGTATGGCAAAGAGACTCTTTCATTTGATGAAGTGGTTGGAGCAGCCTTCTCCAAAGAATTTGATCTGAAGGCTAATGGTAAACAGGGAAGATCAAATTGAAAGGGACTCAACGTAAGAGGCAGACCAGAGAAAAGACAAAACAACAACAAGAGATTCAACAAGTCAAGATCCAAAGCAAGAACTGAGAGAACCTGAGAGGGAAGCTACAACAGGGTATGTATGTTCTCCAAGGGACTGCAGTAACAGGTGAAGCTAGAAAGTCAGAAGGTGATAAAGACTTCACAAATATTTTGCAAGGATTAGGCAAGTACGGCCTAATAGACTCAAAGAAATCGTAGAATTTAGATTTCCGTGAGAATTGTGTGATGGGAAAGGCTCACATACTCAAATTCCCAAAAGTAGTTAACATGACAAAATCAACCCTAGAGTACATTCATTCAAACTTGTGGGGATCCCGAATGGTACCACTCTCACTCTCAAGATCTCAATAATTTTATTTCCATTATTAATGATTATTCTAGGAAAGTCTGAATTTATTTTATGAAGATATTGATTGAGAATCAAACAGGAAAGAAGATTAAGAGATTGAGAACAGATAATGGCCTAGAGTTTTGCAATAGGGAATTTGACAATTTATGTGCAGAAAATGGGATTGCCAAACACAACACCTATAGAGAGACACTACAACAAAATGGTCTGGCTGAGAGGATGAACATGACCATTATGAGCAAGGTGAGATGTTTGTTGACTGAATCTGGCCTTCCCAAGTCCTTCTAAGCGGAAGCAACAACTACATCCTGCTATTTGATAAATAGGTCACCCTCCACTGCATTGAATTTGAAAGGCCCTGAGGTTGTCGAGTCAGAGTCAACTCCTAGCTATGACCATCTGAAACCCTTAGATTGTATTACTTATGTACACACCAATCAAGCGAAACTAAACCCTAGAGCTAAAAGAGGAGTCTTTCTGGGGTATCCTACTGGGGTGAAAGGCTACAGGATATGGCTATTAGAGGAGAAGAAGTGTGTTATTAGCAGGGACATGGTTTGCAATGAGTTTCTAGTGTATAAAGACCTTGACAAGGCTAACAACTCGAGAAGTAAAGCAGCCAGTGATTAGTTAACATCTCATTTACTGGTAGAAGGCAATGAGGTGCAATCTGTATCCTTTATAAAAATCAATCAGGTCTGGAGTCTACAGATGAAGGTGGAAAACAACATTAACTTCCTGAAGAATCCCCTCGGCAACCTCAGGAAGAATCTCATCAAGAGGAATCTGGGGAAGAAAGACACTATCCTGACCAGAATCCTCAACACTATGCTATCATTAGAGATAGGGCCAGTAGACAAATCATGCCCCCATCAAGATATGCACAAGCATATCTGATTGCTTTTGCTATAAATGCAGCAGATACTATACAAGTTGAAGAACCCTCATCCTATTAAAAATCCAAAAGATGTTGTAAGTGGAACAATTGGAAGAAGGCAATGCAATAAGAAATGGGCTCACTTCACAATAACCAGACTTGGGTGATTGTTGATAAGCCAAAGGACCATAAGGTGATAGGTTGTAAATGGATTTTTAAGAATAAGCCTGTGATACCTGGAGTAGAAAACCAAGGTTCAAGGTCAGATTAGTTGCAAAAGGCTTCTCATAGGTGGAAGGCATTGATTATCATGAGGTCTTCTCACCTATAGTCAAACATACAAACAGCAGAGTCATATTGGCTATCACTGCAATTCAAGATCTGGAACTTAAGCAGCTAGTTGTAAAGATTGCATTTCTTCTTAGCAGTCTTGAAGAAAAAATCCTCATGACCTAACTAGAAGGCTTTAAGAAAGGTGATCCCAAGACCAAAGTCTGTCTGCTGAAGAATTTCCTCTATAGCTTGAAGCAAGCTCCCATGATGACTTCATGATTCATCAAGGGTTCAATAGAAACAAGTATGACAGTTGTGTCTACTTGGTAAATTGAAAGACAACTTCTTCATCTACCTCTTAATCTATGTGGATGACATGCTTATAGCCTGCATAAGAAAATAGGAAATTCTGAAGCTGAAGGCCAAGCTAAGATCAGAATTTGATATAATTGTCTCCCAAAGTGATTATCTAAAAAAGGTTGTAGGGACCTTTAGTATGAAGGAAGCAAAGATCACTAATCTTCCCATTGGAGCTCATTTCAAGCTAGTGACAGTCAAAGACCATAAGCAGAAATGGAGTCAAGGCTCATGAAGACAGTCCCCTACTCAAGTGGAATTGGCAACATGATGTATGTCATGGTGAGTACGAAACCTGACATAGCATATGTGGTTGGTCTGGTGAGCAAGTTTATGAGTAAACTAAGGAGAAACCATTGGCAAGCTGTAAAGTGGCTTATGAGGTATCTTAAAGGCACTATTGTCTGAAGCTAGTGTACAAAGGAAACAAAGAGTCAAGCTGTGAGGTTGCTAGGTATTGTGACTCAGATTATGCTGGGGATCTCGACAAGAGACATTTTTTGTCAGGATATGTATTCACACTTGGAGGAAACATTGTCAGCTGGAGGTCAAGTCTACAACATGTGATAGCTCTGTCATTGACAGAAGCTGAGTACATAGCCCTAACAGATGTAGTAAAAAAAGCTATGTGGTTAAGAGGCTTTGTCAGTGAACTGGGTTTTAAACAAAAGATTATTCAATTGCACTGTGACTCAAAAAAATGCTATACATCTTACCAAGAACAATGTCTTTCATGAAAGGACAAAATACATCGATGTGGGACTGCATTTTATGCGAGACACTTTGGCCAAAAAACTTGTTGTAGTTTAGAAGATCTCTACAGAAGTTAATCTAACAAATATACCAGTCAATAAGTTCAGAGAGCTTTGAGCCTACTACGTCTTAGGGTTATGTAGTCTATGAAGATGCAGGGGTCAAGCCAACCATAATTAGAGCCAAGGTGGAGATTTGTGACAACTGTCTCTGATTACTATTAGTGCACTAAGACTGCAGCTTGGTGTAACTAGCATAACGGCCAAGTATAGCTGTCATAAGGGTAGTGGATCTGATTGTATTATAAATAGGTAATGTGTGAGAGAGATTAGGGTTAATCTATTAGTCTTTGCAAGATTCGAGTAGAGAATTTTTTGGAGAAATTCTGGATTTGTATTTGGGGCTTTATTGGGTTCCTGTGATTGTTCTCTCTGGAGTGTATGAGAGACTATGAGATGGTAAAGTTCTGAGAGAGATCTTGTTGTAATAAAAACACCACTGCTTGTTGGTTTGGCCTTGAGAATTAAATTCTTGCTTCTTCTGATTTTCTTTTCTTGTTGTTCTGGGTTTTGCTTTGTGTTTTTCTGTGTTTTAACATATTCAGAATGTTAATTTCATAACACCTTAATTAGAAGATTGGTGGTGAGATGTAAAGATAAGAACACAAAATCTCACATCACTTACCATATCGATCACAGTGATCGCTAAAATCTCACATCACTTTCCAAGAGTTGAAAGCTGCAAACCATAACTATATTTCAGAAATTGTATATCCCATACGAATAAAGCAAAAAATATTACCTCTGAGTTATCAAAAAGTAGATAAAAGATCAGTACATGCAATTCTTGTTAAAAAATTATACTTCTTCAAATCTACAAAATAAAACAGTGCCAGAAACATATCAGAAAATACTTGAAAGATAACAAAATAATCTATCTAATTATATGCATTGTAGCTCAGATTTTCATATATGGACTTACCCACTTCAAGTTCTGGCAAGGCATGATGAGGGCATATATATACTTGAGTTCACGAATGCTGGTCCAAAAGGTTCTATAAGAATATTAAATCTATAAATGGCAATATAGTCACTATGAATTTTAAATCTGCCTGAGCCACTTATACAGTGGAATTAGAGATGTGTCTTTTGTAATCATGTCTAATATTTGAATAGAAGGAACCTACACAAGTCTGCTTAGAGTGTTATAAATATTATAAGATTGATAATATAGGAAATGGGCAGTTTTCCTAATATGAAAATCTAAAAAGGAAATCACACACCAGGATAACCTACCATACAGATCAGAGTGATACGCAACAATCAAGCCAACATCAATGATCAGATTTCAACCACATTGAAAGCTGCACACTTATAACTACATTCAGTAATAGTATATTACATACGAATCAATGATTGAAGATTCTCAACTCCTTAAATAGAAAGAAATTGGAGAAACTTGGCGATCAAGAAACCCTAATATTCACAGCTGTCATGTCACTGACAGTAGCTGACGTGCCGTATTACTATTAGTAGGGTGCACCTGGAGTGGATGCAAGATAGTATTTCTCTAATTTAAATTTGAATTTTGTAATGATTAGGAAATACTGCATAACCGTTTTTGAATCTAGTCAACTCTTATATAATAGGTCAATATTTAATTTAATATATTAATATAACAAAAATAATAATAATAATAAAATATATTGTGGACCCATTTAAATGGGCCATGGACTTCACTTTTCATTATTACAAGTGGATTGGTCTGGACCATTTAAGCCCAATTACTTTGAATTGGGCCCAAAGAATTTCTAAAAGCCAGCCACCAATCATCATTTCATAAGAAAAGGATTTTTCTATTTAAAAATATTAACCAATAAATCCAACATTTGATATATTAGAGACAATATCAAATAAATCAATTATAATCCCATCAAACAATTAGGTTGACATTCGATATCGTGACTAAATTTTGATAAGATTTAAGCCAAAACTATATTAATACGAAAAAATAGACTCCATCACAATCAAAATTGCCCTTTTTCCTATTTTCCTTAATAAATACTTATTAAAAAAGGAAAATAAAATCAAGTATCTCGCTCTAATTTTCAAAATTATTGTACCAATATTATGTAAGTGTTTCTGATATGATAAATTCGAACCTTAATAAATAATATGAGACAGTATCAGTATGAGTATCAATATAGTTACCTTTTTTGTAGGTGTATAAATGTGTACAAAATAAGTGGTACAAATGAATTAAATTGTGAAGTAGAAATTGTCCCCTTGTAAACAAGCCTGATGTTGGACATGATAGAGGCTTTTACCGACATGTCCAGTATTTTTTTTTATGGTCCCAAGAAATGTAAATATAGACATTGTCGTTTCTTTTCATTTATTGGCATTCTAATGTAAGGTTTAGTCATATAGGGCAGTTGTTCTTCTTTAATGTTTAATTTATTGTTATTTATTCCAAAGTCAACCTCTATCGCTATCTCTGTTAGATAAATATGTTTTAATTTATTGATTGATCCAAAAATAATATGTTGGACCTTTATTAAGATAAAATAAATGTCAATTTTATGACTGATCCAAAGATTATTCACGTCATGATTTTATAGATTTTCGTTGTTTATATGCATCACTCAAATAAATGTCTATTTTATGACCGAATTAAAAGTTGTTCACGTCAAACTAGGATTTACCGGTTTATATATAAATTTACGTAAAAAAATTTAAATTATATTTACTGAGGGACTAAATTGGGTAAGATATTTAGTGATAAAAATTGACTGCCGGAAAAGAAGAAATTGTCTGAATAAAAAAAGGCACACAGTACAAAATAGTAAATATATATCTGGTTATAATAAATGGTCCAAATTAATATAACTACACAAACGGGTCGGATTTGGACCCGAAATGGGTTATATCTGTCCATTCATTTGTAAATATGAATTTATGTTTATGCTTTTCTTTCAGGCATGCAATGAAACCCTACTAAAACGCTGTCGTATTTGTTTTTTTTTTTCGATTCACTGCAGGCCTACTTGGATTCGGATCCACCACCCTACTTCACACGTCACTTTTGAGATCTGTCCTCCTTTTTTTTTACTGTTTGGTTGCCGAACAAATTTTCCAACAAAATAATTAAAATCCAATTTTAAATAATAGATAATTAATTAAACCTTAATTTAAACAAATTTGACAGTTTTAAAAATTAAATAATTTGATAATTACTATGCGTGAAAAAGGTGCAATAATTTGAAATTAAAAGATTTGGGACCGTAGGATCAAAGAGAATCCTACGGTGACAGACGCGTGGAGTGGTCTGAGTAATAAGACAATAGAAGGTCCCAAACGACAGCAGGTCAAAAAGCCCCTTCCAGCCCATGGGCCCATCTGCCATGGACTTTGACCTCACCAGTATAAAGCACCCTCACAATCCCCTATAATTTTACTCTACCCAAATTACCATTTTACCCCACCACTTTAAAAAAAATTAAATTTTAAATAAAATAATTACAGTTTTATTGGTATAAATTGTAAGGAAAAAATATTAAATATTTGTAAATCGAATTTAATTAAGAGGTGCAAAATGTAATTAACCGAATAAGACTACGATAGCAGAGTGTATTTCTATGGTTTTCATGGCATGAAACTCTTTGAACATGCCCAAAGCAAAACTCACTGCAAGAAGATTCATGCCCACGAAGAACATTTTCTTTTTCGTTATAGTTTCGGAAAAAAATTCATAAACTATTAATTAATAATTTCTATATGCTGTACATTTCTTTATTCCCAAGTTTGATCCAATTTTTTTTTTTTCTTGAAAACATTTTACTATGTTTCCTTTACCTATCTTTCAAATCTTAACATCAACAAAAATTTCCCAAAATAATAGAAGAAAAAGGAAATTTGAATCCAATTTTCCTCACCCTTAGAATGTGCATATGGCTGATCTTCAAAATTCAGCCAAAAGCGTTCCGAGCACGAAAACCTGGGTCAAGCGTTGTGTTCCATCATGGCCTGCTTCTGCTCTAGAGGGAAGAGCTTGATTTGATTGGTCGAGTTTCTTGATCGAACAATTTGGAGATGTGTTATGGATTTTTCGCTTTTTAGTGTTACCTTTCTTCTACGAAGATTCTTCCAATGAAATCTCTGAACCTTCTTGAGTAGAGTTTAGGGTCAACTGCTGAGATTGAAGTAGGGTCGGCTTGTAATGATTTATAGGCATGCTCTAATTTCTTGCTGATATCGTAATCTTGCAAGATATCGATGATACCAAAATATAGTACTACTTCATAGACCTCACCGCTGCGTGATGGGGCCAAATGGTTATATCCTCCTTGTGTGTACTGATCAAAATCACTCCGTCTAGTCATTCGCTCTGCCCTTGCAGGCATGTTCGCTCCCAATCTTATCAATGGCTTCCTGCAAGATAGCGCATTCGAATTTGAATTCAGCACTAAAAGCTAACCGTGCAATGTGTAATAACGGGGGTCAGGGATGCATACCGGCCGGATAAAACTCTATCCATGTCTTGAAGTTCTGCTTCAAGAAAGCGGCAGCCACGCAAGAACTTTTCATTTTGATATGAATCATTTTTGCCTACAGATGGCACACAAAGTTAAGGAACATTCTATCGGGAAATAACAAACTTACCAACAATGGGATGAATGAAGGTAAATAACATTAATTACCAGATCGCAAGAGAAATGGAGACAATCCTATTTTGTCGCCAGTGTTGTCATCACGAAAGTGGACACCAACCAATAGACTGTAATCCATGATTCTCTCAGCTTCCAAAAACTCACAATCTCGTTCAATTTGTCTGTCCATCAGTTGTCACACATTACAACACATGTTGAAAGGATAAAGACCTAATCGAAGATAAAGATTAAAGTATTTTGGACTCACTTCATTAGCTCTAGGAACCAATTTCCTTGGAGGCGAAACACATAGTTGAGATCAAGGTCCTTAAGTGTTGTCGTTTCATCAATCTCTGCCTCAGGCTTGTCAGTGGTGCGGCCATGGGAAGACCCTTTAAGGTCAAATCTCCTATGGATTCGGTATTCCGAGCAGAACATATTTCCCATCACTATAAATCGGGTCTGGTTTCCAATCATATAACATGCAATTAGAGAGTGAACAGAATTCTCATACATACTGGCAATTCAACTATCTATCTCATTAACGCGTACCTTCGTGCCACCAATTGGCTTGACACAATGCACGCCAAAGAATTTTGTCACGAGGGAATTCTCATACTGGCAAACATGTTGATAATAACTTGGAAGCATCCTAATAAGCACCTGAAAATAAATTATCAAACTTCAGATCATATCTAATCGGCCCATCATTCTAATGATTGCTTAACTTAGAAAGTAGATTAGAAGCTAAGCAAAGATAATTACACGTTGCTAAAATACTATTAAAATAAGAATATGGCTAAATCTATCATTCTGTCTTACCTTAACTTCTGATTTTTTAACTGTCTTTATCATAAATCTATCGTCCTGAGTCAGGTAAAAGAAACTTCCACTCTTCCCAGGAGACGAAAGCTCCCGGAGCGCATCATTACCACAAATAGCTAGCATGTAATCGGCAGGATCAACTTGGAAAAGCTCCCTCAAATGTCTGATAAAATGAACACACATATTCAATCATGCTAATCTCAGACTTCAATTCAACTTGAAATCATATTCAATAAGCAATCTATAATGAGCAATATACCTAAACACAATTGGACAGTAATCTTTCCACCGGAATTCAACTGACAGATGGGGTGGCGTATACTTCGATCCCTCAGATGGAAACTTCGTCCAAAACTTCTCCCTTGGATCGAAATCGCTAGGCTTCAATCTCCTAACAATTGAAGCATGTCTACCAACAGAATGCCTAAACAACACACAATCAGATTAAACCATAAACAATCAATCACAAACCTAAACCATTCAACAAAATTACCTGATACCCAGTTGCAAATTAACCATCAAATCATAATTCTTATGCCCTTTAGATATTGTATGCCCAGGTCTCTTCGCCTCGCCCACAAAGCAACAAGGACTCCGGGCAAACTGCCGAAACCCACCACGATCGAATCCAGTTCCATCGCGATAAAACATCGATGCTTCCACATTATCAATTATATCACAAGTAATATCTCCAGCTTCCCCATCCGATTCCCATATACAAATCCTCGGAAAATTTCTCTCAGCCAAACTCCCTCTCGGTCCATCCACCGACGACCGTTTTCTCGGCATCGAAGTCACCATGAAATCTTCGCCGGCATTGTTCCTTCCAGGATAAAATGTCCCATTCAGATTCTGAATCTTCATTTCCTTATTCCAACTACCCACATAGCAACTCCCATCTGGCCAAGTGAAAACTCCATTTCCCTTCGGAACACCGTTTTCCCATTGCCCATCATATCGATTTCCATTAGCCCAAATCAAAACCCCTCTCCCTGAAATCACCCCATTCTTCCACTCACCAACATACTCATTACCATTTTTCCACAGATACCTCCCTTGACCATCTTGCAGATTCCTCTTCCACGGCCCCTCGTAGAAATCGCCATTAGCGTAACGTTTCTGACCGAACCCATGTTTCCGATCCGCGCTCCATGAGCCTCGATACGTATCTCCATCGGATCCAATAAACGTCCCTAAACCTTCCATTCGTCCAGATTTAAACTCACCTTCAAAGGTAGCTCCAGACGGCCACGAAAACTTCCCTTTACCGGAAGCTTTCCCTCTACGCCACTCGCCCTCGTACATACAGCCGTCTGTCCAGCAATACTTCCCTGATCCGTGCGGAACGTTACCGGTAAAACTTCCTATATACAGATCTCCGTTCGGAAGATTCTTACCAACAGCGCGGGTGCCGGTGCCGGTGCCGGCAACAGTAGATTCAGTAGCAACACTAGTAAGAGTAGTGGGTGTAACTCTTCGAGTACAAGCTTGTGATCGACTCAGCCCAACCGGCGGCAACTCCTCAGATTTCTTCTTTTTAATGTTCAAAACAAAATCACTAGATTCCTCAAACAAAAATGCTTCACGCATTTTTTGAGTCACATATAAACTCTTATCTTTATCTCTATCAACAAATATCTCACTGCATTTTCAATGGGTTTACTTCGCCGGCGAATGGAGGTTTCCGGCCATTTTTCTCTCTCTAGCAGAGTCTGATTTTCTCTCACTATCTTTCACTTTAGTGCTTTGTGTTGGGAGAAATTGGTGGGAATCCTACACATTCACACAATACACAGTACAAAATTAGGATTGGAGAGAGAGAGGGAGAGAAGATGAAGGATTGAAAGAAAAAGTAAAAGGATAGAGCGACAGAGTCATGAGACGAAGTTTGCCTAGGGAAACGTCGCCATTGCTAAATTAAAAATAGCTCAGGTTTTTTCTACCATTTTATGACCATTTTACCCCTTGAATTTAACAAAAAAGTTAATTTAATTAAATAATAAATAAGTTAAATTAGCTATTGTAACTGTCCCCGATTCGCTCCACTATTTACGTAATCCATCAGATCTTACTTCAATGAAACAACCTCTTTATTAATGTGAAGAAAAAATATTTAGAATCATTTTTATCGAGTGTGTAAAATTATATCGATAATTTATCTAAGTTTTTAAGATCTTATTCATATAATCTAACTAAACACTCCGATATTATTTGTACAAATCAAATCTAACTTATTATTCTCATAATATTTTGATATTGGATATAAGTCCATGTCATCTTAATTTATAGTATTAGGATTGTTTTAATGAAATATTTAGAATACTAGCAGTGACTTGTATAATTTTGGAGATGACTCTCGTCCCATTCGAATGTAGCACTTAGTATCATATCAAATTTACTTATATCCTGCACAATATTTTGATACTGGATATTAGCCCATGTCATCATAATTTATGGTATTATGGCGACTCGTATAATTGTGGAGATGATATACGAGATTACTCTGGTCTCACTAGCTAAAATTATTACTACTATTTGTAATAAATCGGGTCTAGTGTACAATATATTGAAATCGGACATCACGCCCCGTAGTGACAAAAACCCATTTTTATAATCTTAGAAATAAAATAAAAAATTTAGGCAAAGGGATTAAAAATGGTTTGCTAAAATAGCATTATTGATAAATAAAAGTAGAATATTTACAAAAAATAAATATCTAATTTCCAAATTTAATTATTTTTGGATCTAAGCTTAGTTTCATCTTGACAAGACGGAATTGCCAATGCACCAGAAGGGTAGTTAACAGTCATTTTGATATAGAACAATTAACCCTAACAATTAGGTATAATTACAAAAGTACCATTCTTAATTTTCCTTTTTGTAGTATATTCTTTTATGAGCTTTAATCCAGTGGTCCCGTTATGTTGGTTTTGGTGATACATCCAAAGTTTGACGATTTTATTTTTATTTATTTATTTAGTAAAATTTTAATTTATTTATTTATGCTTAATATTTAAATAAAGGTGAAAATTAAAATTTTGTTATTAGATATAATCCATGATGGAATTTAGTATTTGAATATAAAACAATGTACTAAATCTTTAATTAATTGTTACATTGAATAACATGGAAATAATTCTATCCATGTCCTTGTCAAATTATTCTTAAATAATAAAATATAATTAATTTTAAGGATATTTTCAATCTATATTAGATGCCAAAATTAGTAATTAGGAAAAATTTAAGACAAAAAATGTTTTGAACTTTTACTTGAGCATTGGAAATGGTGGTGGGTGCCCATGAAATCATAGGGAGATGGACCATAAAAATCACAATATTTATATGGCCCATTTATTTTAGTGGATTCTAAGAAAAAGTAGGAAGAGAGAGCCAAATAAATGTAACAACATACTAAGAAATTGAGACCACTAGGTTTATTAAATTCACCAACCCAATTAAATGATCTTCATTAACATGGGCCACGGCCTTTACATGTCAATGACGGTTTTTTAGATATTAAATTATGAGATAATTCTCGTGTTTTTTATTTTCAGTTATGAACGGTAAATTTTATAGACAACAGGCTACTAACATAATTCGTTAAAAATATTAGAATGACTCAACATACTGCGCACACGTGAATTTTATGAATGT
>JAYMTB010000041.1:0-21944 GCA_036897585.1 Francoa sonchifolia | reverse complement strand
CAAGTTCCAACAAATTAGGCTGTTGCAAGAAAATCTCTCTAGAAGTAACACAAAGCTGCCGGATCTCCGATTCCGATAATTGAAGTTGCTTCCCAGATCGACCCCGAAGTTCAAGAAGACGATTGATGATATCGTCAAGCAATAACCGGTCCATTTCCGGCCAATAATCGGCAACGAATGTAGTGGAGATAAAGGAAAGAAAGAAAAATCAATAAAAGGGGAATAAGATTAGAGATTTGGGAAGAGAATGGAATCGTTGAGCTGCGGGTAGAGGAGCTGTGCCGTCCGAAGATGGGAGAGAATTTGGCACATTCAATTTTTGGGGATGGAAAAGGGAAAAATTGTGCATTTTTATTTTCAACAAAATGGAATTTAGACTTGTTCCATTTTTTTCCCAAAAATAAAAGTTAATAAATTAATTGCAATTTGCATACACTTCACTAATCTTTGTTTTTTGTAAGTGTAAAATTCTGTTACTAATGAAAAATAGCAGAATTGAGTCATAAGAACAATATATATATTAAAGGGAAATTTTTGTAAATCTTGATGAATACATGGGTCCAAATATCAAATAATTATTTTCGAATATTTGCATGAAATATAGAAACTAAATTAATATAAAGTATGCACGTGCGAGTTTTTCACACGTGGTAACATTAGTGCTTGTATAGAGGGCTTTAGATGCCCGGAGTACAGGGTTTGATCAAAGCTTCGGAGCAAGTTTCTGGAATTCGAAGACGAGAGGCAGAAGCAACGGTAATTATACTAATGCTTGCCTTACTATGCACCAGCCTTGGGCTTCTCAAGCGCATTGAAGGCCGATCATGGCCTGCTCCGATCACAGGTATTTTTACTCAGCGCCTGTAATTGATGATGTATGGAATTAGGGAGATTGATTTGAATCGATTTGTCATGGTTGAACAGGCGTAGTTTGGATTACTTTTTCTTGTTTCCACAGAGTACATATTTAGGTTTGGATGTAACTTAGGTTTTAGATTTTGGCTTGCTAGGTTGCATAATAGAGTCAGAATCATAGATAAGTATGCGCACACTGTAACCGTAGATATGTCCGATAAGCATTGGTTAGATTGTTCAAATTTGGACACTTGATTCTTTTTCTTGTAGGAGATAGTACCGAATGTGCAATTATGACTACCCATTGTTTTCATGCCTTTATTTTATCTGTTTTCTTGAAATTGTTGCTTTTGTTGTTTTGAAGGGCGGCTATGGATACATGCAGCTAATAAGGTTCCAGATGAAGCTACAATTAAGGCAATGGAGGACTTCTATAGGGAAATTTATGCAGTAGATGGAATAACTGATATTAAGTTTCCAGAACATTATCCAGTTTCAAGACTTCTAGGTACTAAGGGCTAGATTATTTTTCATCTTAGGAAATTTGTATTTTTCTGTATTGTTAGTAGTTTATTGTTGTTTGCAGAAACCTGTCTTTACAAATTGATGAATGTTTTATTAGCATATTGGTCGATTCGGATTGAGTCTCGCTTTATAATTGAATTATTTAACAAGGGCCTACATTATAACTTATATCTGTCTGGTTTAATCCATGATACAGGGTGCGTTGAAGTAGTTGGATGTATTAGATGTGAGGAACTAGCATGCTGGGATATTTTACCAGAAGGGGTAGGAAACCTAGCTTTTCTTACCTTCTGTTTCTTGAAATATTAATATGACAGGTTCTCTCTTTTTTTATGTTTTTCCTCAAAACTATGTTGACTAATATAGGGTCTTTCTTCCCTGTTGCAGGTGAGGCTTGAAGGGCAAACAGATTTTTGCTGGCTTTGTGAACATCCACAGGTGTGTATTTTCTATTGCCTTTACCATAGGATTTACCTTCTTAATAGAATCGTATACATTATCTGTTAATTGAAGCACATCTCATTGCTAAACAATGCAGAAACTGCTGGTTCCATTTGAGATGCGAGGTTATCAAGGTGTATACAACTTGGAAAGGAAGGTATGTATGCTGTCCAAACTTGATGCTTCCCCCCTATGTACTGTGTGTGTGATATTGAGACTAACTTATTAGTCTTTGGACAGATATATGAGTCTGCTGTTAGAGGTCTTACTCCAGTCAAATGCCCTTTACCAGTAAAGTTTCCGCTTCCAAATCCAAGTTTGTCTTTTTCCCTGAGCCCAGGATCTATATCTGCACAGTTGTCCCAATCTAAACCCACTGAAGTTCAGAAATCATCAAGCCTCATTGCAGCCATAGGTGCTGCACGATCAGCAGCAACACAGTTCACAAAAAAGAATGAGAACACTATAAATCAACGAAAGAGTAAATCATCAGAGTATAAAAAAGCATCCAGTCACCCAAATGATTTATCTGTCACTGGAACTTCAGCGTGTGAGAAGAAAGAGCAAAGCAGTTCTTTAAACAATGAAGGGAGCAGTAGCCGCCACCAACATCATCGACCGGATCAGAAACAGCAGCCTGGGGTTCCTTCCAAGGTAAGCAGATTTTTCTCTGTTTAATAAATTGCTGGTCAATTGCTCAAGTGTTATTTTGATTATTTCTACTTATGTACTTCTTAGATTTTTGCTGTGGCGCTTAAAGGACTAAAGCCATCATAAATATTAGTTTTTGGTAACTGGGAGATTGTAGATCAGAATTTCTACTTTGGCAGATTACAATTTGCACAAGACCATCAAAAGTTGAAGTTGAAGTTGTCCTAGTCAAAGTTGGATTTTTCATCATCTCCTCAAAGTTTCATTCTACCTGTAAAGCTTGATCTTACTTATTTCTAGTTAACAGAATTGCAATAGGAATTTAGATTCTTGTAAAAATAATTGGATGATTATTAACTTTATGATTCTGAATAATAAGAAAAGTGGTAAGTTTATTCTCTACAAGAATAGATTTTATAGTAATAAGACTATAATAAAAAATAGAATATAAAAGGAATCACTTTCATGGGTATGAAGGATCTTTTTCTCTCAGAAAAATATCAACTTTATTAAGATAAGGGTCTTTCTCTCCCACTGAAATTCCTCCATCTTCCATCACAATGCTCTCTGCAACTTTTCACTCTCTCAAACCCTCTTCTCCATTAACCCACCATGATTTCTTCTCTTCTTCCCCCTTCCTTCTTCTCTCCAAAAACCCACCAAAACCCCATTCCAAACCCCTTTCTGCCCGCCTAAACCCACCTCCCAGAACACAACAACAGCCCTACCAACCATTCCGGCCACCAGCATCTCCCCTCCCTCCCAAATTCCGTTCTCTTGACACCGGCGGCCGTATCAATATCCTTGCTAATCGTCTCGGTCTTTGGTTTGAATATGCCCCATTAATTACTGGTCTTATTCAAGAAGGGTTTACCCCTTCTTCAATTGAAGAAGCTACTGGCATTTCTGGGGTTGAGCAAAATCGGCTTGTTGTTGGTGCACAAGTTAGGGATTCGCTTATTCAATCTAAAGCGGATCCGGAAATTATTGCTTTTTTTAACAGGGGTGGTGCTGAATTGTTGTATGAAATTCGGCTTCTGAGTGTCACGCAACGGGCTGCTGCTGCACGTTATCTTGTCGATAATGAATTTGATACTAAGGGTGCTCAGGATCTTGCTCGGGCTATGAAGGATTATCCTCGCAGACGTGGGGATAAAGGGTGGGAGAGTTTTGATTATACTCTGCCTGGAGATTGTCTTTCCTTTATGTGTTATAGGCAGAGTAGAGAGCATAGGAATCCTTCGGAGGAAAGGACAGCTGCGATAGAGCAGGCATTGAAAGCTGCTCAAAGTGAGAAAGCTAGGAGTTTACTTATGGAGGAATTGGAGGGAAAGGGAGAGGTTGGAGGGAAAGATGGGGAAATTGATGCGGTTAAGGTTCCGGTGGTGAGATTGAAAATTGGGGAAGTGGCAAACGCAAGTAAGGTGCTGGTGTTACCTGTTTGTAGGGCAGAGGATGGAGAGCTTTTGGAAGCGCCATTTCAGTGTAAGACTATAGGGGAGTTTGGTGTGGTGGCCGCAGAAAAGGCATGGGATAGGTGGGTGGTGTTGCCGGGGTGGGAGTCTGTGCTGGGGTTAGGAAATGGGGGAGTGGTGGTGTCATTTGTTGATGCTAGAGCTTTGCCATGGAAAGCTAATAGATTGTATAATGAGGAGGCTATACTGGTGGTGGCTGATAGGGGGAGGAAGGAAGTGGATGCGGATGATGGATTTTATTTGGTGGCAGTGGAGGGGGGTGGATTGACTGTAGCGAGAGGATCAGCATTGAAGGAAGGAGGAGCAGTGGAGAGTTTAGGGACTGTGGTGTTGGTGGTAAGGCCGCCAAAGGAAGAGAATGATGATCAGTTGGCTGATGAAGATTGGGATTGAAACATATAGAGAAATAGTTTTGGCAATAAACTCTTTCTATATGTCAAATATAGTTACATTTGATGGAGAATTTTTGTGACTGATATGAAGGTTTTGGGCAATGAATGAGCTTCATATTGATGTTTAGTTGTAATTTGATTATCTACATACTGGATATGTGTACGTTAGACGTCTGAGGATGTCCTAGAATTATTTTAATGATCCTGTGAAATTAAAATTAAAAGAATTGATTGAATTTAAGTGTTTCCTTGCATTATTCTATGAAGACTGCATCTGTTCAATGTTTACTTCTTTAATGGAAGTTGGACGCCAAGGAAAGAAGACAACCAATTTCTTCAACACCATCATCATACATCATACTGTATCACTAAATATTTAATAGTAGATAGAATTGAAGATTGTTAATAATATTATATTGTCGTAAAAACAAAACGGTAATTAAACACACAGAAAAGTGAAATATAAATATTAAAAAACAAAGAAAAAGAACAATGAAAAGGGATTTGTTAGAAGTGAGTCTACTGAAAATGGAACCACCCGATGAAAACCAACTCCCCTCCTATTTCCACCACCATTCCACCGCCGCCAACAACTCTCCTACCAACGGCCTCTTACCTCCTTCCCACGCTACTCACACCGTCTATCCTCATTCCGTGCCGTCTGCCGTGGCGTCTCCGCCTGAGGCTACACGACGGAAAAGAGGGAGACCTAGGAAGTACGGCACGCCTGAGCAAGCTTTGGCCGCTAAGAAATCTACGTCGTCTCACTCTTCTTCTAAGGAACGGAAAGAACCTGCTTTTGGTGCTTCTGCTTCCTCGTCTTCTTATTCTGCCAATTCCAAGAAATCTCAATTGGATGCGCTTGGTGCGTCTTCTCTCTTCAACCATTAACCATTACTCATTGAGCTGTTTTTCTTTTATTTATGGATTTTACTCAATGTTTTGGTGTTTACGGTGTTAAATTTGTTTGCCTTTTGCTGCTTCAGCCTTTCATTTTAAGTTGAACTGCAGGTTGTGGTTTATTCCGTGACAAACAATATGTCCTGCTTTACAATAGCTTTTAGAGAATTTCTGCAGTATCAAATTGGTCATACTTATTGAACTTAAGAGACTTTTATTGCAAAAGACTTGTTTTTTGTTGTTTGTAGGGTTTTGTTAGATAGGGTTGCTGCTATGCATGTCCTTTTTCTCCCTCTTTATGCCTTTGCTCTATAACTTTTCTAAATTATTCTAGAGGCCCTTTGCTGAGAGAGCATGTATTTGGTTTTTGCGAATTATTATATTTAGTGATATATTTGGGTAAATGCTATAAATTATTGTATTTAGTTATCTGTTCTTTTGGTTTCAAACAGGGTTTGAGTATTTATAGGATTTTTATTTTCATCTTCTACTTATTCCACTTGTTTAATGCAGGCAATGCAGGACATGGTTTTACTCCACATGTTATTAGCGTAGCTGCAGGCGAGGTATGTATTCCCAGCAGTTTTGGATGTTTTATAGATGTTAATGCACGAAGACAGTTAACTATTGCTTTGAATTTTGATGTTGTCCAATGAACACGTGATTATGCAATTTGTTGTGCTTGCAGCACTGCCAAAATTGGAGTCGTATAGTATAGGCTGATACCAAATTTGTTCGATTGTGTATCTGAGGTTTAATATTGCTCTTTATGATGCATGATTTACTATCTCAATCCTGTATCAGGATATGAAAATGTAGGGGATCATTAATGTGAATCTTACACATTGATTTGCTGACGTAAATATTGGGTCATAATCCATGTTTCTGGCAGTATAATTTATTTTCTGGCTGGTTAAGGTAGGGACTGCAATAGAAGATGGAGATAACCCTAGCATCACGTTATAGGGTTTGGAATCTCTGATGTGGGAGTGAAGTTATCTCCATCCCATCTTATTTTGTTGTTTTTCGGTTGAGTTGTAAGTTAATTGAAATTCTGATTGCAGTATTTTTCCCATATAGTTTGGATTTCTAAGTTGTTGATTATGTTCGGCAGCCACTTATTTGTATTTGATTTTAGTGAAAAGTCTTGACTTGGTTGTTGCTTCTGATAAACAACTCTTGTTTTTATGTCTAATACTTTTACCAGCTGCTATCATGTGTTCTTTGATCATTATTTCCAAATATACGTTTATTTTTTACCGATGGTTCCACGTGTTTAGATGTCAATATTGGTTTTGTGCATCAAGCTATACTTTTTTTTTTCATTTGTTACACCCCTAACACAATTTATTGATGCATATTATAGGATGTCTCTCAGAAAATTATGTTCTTCATGCAACAGAGCATGCGTGAAATATGTATTCTTTCTGCATCTGGTTCAATCTCTAATGCATCTCTTCGCCAGCCAGCAACAGCAGGAGGCAACATTACATATGAGGTATCATACTATTAGTGCTTTCCTACTCTGTTTTATAGTGCTGTTTACTCATCTTTAAAACTTCAAATGGATTCGAATTATCTGGGAGAATAAATGTTCTTGTTTATCTTTCATATCAACTGATTTATCAAATTCAATAAAGGATACTTGTAAAAATGCAAAATACATCAAAATAAAGAAAGGTGAAATTCAATATTTTTCCTCTTATGATTGTTGCACCATCCTTTTATAATTATGTTTTCTCTGCACTATTTAGGGCCAGTTTGAGATTCTTTCACTGTCTGGATCATACGTGCGTACTGAGATTGGAGGTAGGACAGGCGGTCTCAGTGTATGTCTTTGTAGTACAGACGGCCAGATCATTGGAGGAGGAGTTAATGGACCCCTGAAGGCTGCAGGCCCAGTTCAGGTACTCGCCATAAGGCTGTACTATTAATGAATGAGTTGTTGTCCATATGTCTATGAACGAGAGTGACGGAGGGAGTGAGGGTTTGGAGACCTCGTTCGGGAAGGTTTTAGTTTTGTATTACTTAGCAGGTTAGGCAATGTGTTCACTTTTATCAATGACTTGCTCGCAGGTAATTGCTGGTACATTTATGCTTGACACCAAGAAGGACATCAGTGCTGGATTAAAAGGGAACGCTTCTTCCAGCCGGTTGCCATCACCAGTTGGCGGGTCATCAGTATTCCGCCCGACTGTTGAATCTTCAGGAAGGAATCCTACAAGGGGTAATGGTGATCATCAAAACATCGGCAGTAGTCATTTTATGCTTCAACCCCGAGGCATGCATGTGACACCTTCACAGCCCATGGATTGGAGGGGTGGCCTGGATACTCGAGAAACTACCGGTTATGATTTAACAGGTATAATTTCCAAAAACAGAGAATTTGTGTGACAGAGACTGAAATAGAATGTTTTTCCTTTGCAAAACAGGTCATTTGGCCGGCCAATCCCCGGAAAATGGAGATTATGATCAACTGGAAGATTAATGTGTAACTGCACTGTTTTTTTTTTTCACAGATAGCTCTAGATCACAGGATATGCCAGAGCAATAGATGTACAACTATTTTCACCCTTTTGGGTGTGTAATTTGATTTTCATGTATAGATTACTGGCAATTGACTATTTATCAGTAGTTTGAAGTTTTTGGAGCTGATTTGTAATACTATACAAATTACATTGGAAAAGGATTACAACTTTCCATCTCATTTTTCAATATTTCTTTAGCATGTGATTCATATGACAATGATAGTCAAAGTTTGACTATGATCCAACGGTGGGAACTCGAGGATTGACATACACGTGAGCAACACCATAACCAATCAAAAAAGAAAGGAGAAAACAAGGAAGAGTATTGCATTGAGATTGGGGGTGTCTAAGTTCTCTTAATCTTACAATATTCAAAAGCCTTTATGGGTTCCACTTTTCTCCCCCTCTTCTTTCCTGCTTTGGGACAACGCTTTCTCCTCCCCATTTCTGTTAATAAATATTTATTTCTTTCTTAGAATTTAGAGACAGGGAGAGAGGGAGAGAGAGAGAGAGAGAGAGAGATTGGATCATATCATATCTTCATCTCTCCCTCTGTAACTTCACACTCAGTTAGAGTTTCAGTTCTTCCTTCATGGGTGTTGATGGAAAACCAATTTCATGAAGTGGATGTGTTTTGTTTATTGATGATTTGATTGTTTGATTATTGGATTGAAAAGGGTTCTGTTTCTCACGGGAGTTACAAGGTGTGTTCTTTTTAGGTTTCCCTTTAATTTTTCCTTCTTCTTAAGCGTTTCTTTGTTTTTATGTATTCTCCTTCGTGAAATTAATGTTTTCTATTCATCCCCTTTTGTTTGGGAGGACGCCTGATAATCATAAGAAATGAAAAAAAAGACCAAAAGGAAGGTATACAGGTAGAAAAATGTGGGTTGCAACGCAGTAAGTAGAAAAATCAAAACTTTAGTATATATGGATTGCTGCTTGCTAGATCTTGAAAATCTGGCAGGTGGATGTTTGTGTATTTTATATTTATTTTTCATATAGAAGATGGGTTTTGCAGATCTTGAATTATGATTGATTGGCTTGCATACTATTCAAATTGAAAGTCATAACTTTGATGATTTTTGGGCTAGATTGTGAAATTTTCAACTAGCCATAAAGTTTTTATTGGGTTTCTTCCAATAGTTCTTCGGTTGCTTAAAAGACTAGCAGTTTTACAGATGATGGATTGAAGGATTTTTCATTTTGTTGCAATGTTAAAAGCATTAGCTACTTGCTTTTTTATCTTCACTCTCGTTATCCCTGTCCCCGCCATCGATAATGAATATGGGCATTGTAATTGTGATGATGAGGGATTGTGGAGCATACAGAGCATTCTTGAATGCCAGAAAGTGAGTGATTTCTTGATTGCAGTTGCCTATTTTTCGATACCTATTGAGCTCCTTTACTTTGTTAGCTGCTCCAACTTTCCTTTCAAATGGGTGCTTCTTCAATTCGTTGCATTCATTGTCCTTTGTGGATTGACGCATTTGCTCAATGGATGGACTTATTATGGTCGTCACTCATTCCAGTTGATGCTTGCACTCACCATTGCCAAATTCCTCACAGCACTGGTTTCATGTGCAACTGCAATAACACTTTTGACTTTGTTCCCTCTTCTCCTCAAATTGAAAGTGAGAGAACTTTTTTTGAAGCAAAATGTGCTGGAATTGGATCAAGAGGTTGGGATGATGAAGAAACAGAAGGAAGCCAGCTGGCATGTTCGCATGCTAACCCGAGAGATTAGGAAGTCCCTTGATAAGCACACAATATTGTATACCACTCTAGTTGAGCTCTCAAAGACATTGGATTTGCATAATTGTGCAGTTTGGATGCCGAGTGAGAATAGAACTCAGATGAATCTAACACATGGATTGAAAGAAGGTTCTTCAAAAAATTACCAGCTTTCTATCCCAATCAATGATCCAAATGTGTTAGAGATAAGAGCAAGTAAGAATGTGAGGATTTTGAGTCCAAAATCACCACTTGGGGCTGCAAGCAGTGGTGGTTCTGATGAGTCAGGTGCAGTGGCTGCAATTCGAATGCCAATGCTTCAGGTTTCAAATTTCAAGGGGGGGACACCGGAGATGGTTGAGACTAGTTATGCTATACTGGTTTTGGTTCTTCCAAGTGCAGATTCAAGAGATTGGAGCTATGAGGAAATGGAGATTGTGGAAGTGGTTGCTGACCAAGTTGCTGTGGCTCTATCCCATGCAGCTGTTCTTGAAGAGTCCCAGCGCATGAGGGAGAAACTGGGAGAGCAAAATCGTGCATTGCAACAAGCTAAGAAGAACGCAATGATGGCCAGTCAGGCAAGGAACTCATTTCAGAAGGTGATGAATCACGGAATGAGGAGGCCAATGCATTCAGTCTTGGGCCTTCTTTCAATGTTTCAGGACGAGAATATGAGCTTTGAACAGAGAATTATTATTGATACGATGATAAAAACAGGGAACGTTCTCTCAACTTTGATAAATGATGTGATGGATATCTCAGCTAAGGATGATGGAAGGTTTCCATTAGAGATGAAACATTTTCGGCTACATTCAATGATCAAGGAAGCAGCTTGCCTTGCCAAATGCATGTCTGTTTATAAGGGTTTTAGTTTTACCGTTGACGTTCAAAGTTCTTTGCCCGATCAAGTGATGGGTGACGAGAAAAGAACTTTTCAAGTAATTTTACATATGGTTGGATATCTACTAAATATATACGAGGGCGGAGGTGGAGGCTCTCTAATTTTCCGGGTTTTCTTGGAGAGTGGAAGTGGAAGTGGAGGTAATAATGAAAAAACATGGGGAGTGTGGAAACGAAGCGTATCAGATGATTATGCGTGTGTAAGGTTTGCAATTGAGATAAGGGATGCAGGTTCTCCGTCAGATGTCTCTATCCCAAGCATACATTTTGCTGGCAGGAGGCACAACAGCAATGAAATCAAGGAGGGCTTGAGCTTCAGAGTGTGCAAAAAACTTGTGCAGGTGAGCAGTAAAATGTTCTCTTTCCTTTATAGTTCCTTTTACTTTTTATTTTGCACGTCCTCACGTTGGTTGGTCATTTTGAATAACGGAATGTGGATATGATCTGTAGATGATGCAAGGTAATATTTGGATGTCGACAAACTTTCAAGGTTTCCCACGAAGCATGATACTTGTTCTACGGTTTCAAATCCACCCAGCATGGGAAGGAGGAGGAGGAGGAGCTGTCATTCCATTCGGGAACTCCCCAGAGCAACAAAATTTCACCTCTCAGTTTAGAGTCCTTCGAGTCGTATTAGCTGATGATGATGATGTAAACAGAACAGTCACCAAAAGGTTGCTCGAGAAGCTAGGTTGTCAAGTAACAGCAGTTTCATCCGGATTCGAATGCCTGAGTATGCTAAGTCCAGGTGAAAACTCGATCCGAGTAGTTGTTTTAGATCTGCATATGCCTGAAATGGATGGATTTGAAGTAGCCATGAGAATCAGAAAGTTCCACGGACGAAACTGGCCATTGATTATAGCACTGACAGCAAGCGCGGAGGACCATGTATGGGAAAGATGCCTGCAGGTGGGTATGAATGGACTTATTCGGAAACCTGTTCTGTTACAAGGGATGGCAGACGAGCTTCGGAGAGTATTACAACGAGCCGGTGAAGGGGTATGAATGAAGTGAATGTTGAAGTGTGTGAGTAGCATAGATTTTTTTGGGAAATATTCTTAAATAGTATACAGAATGTAGCTGCTTCAATCTCTTACCTTTTTTACTAACCATTTCCATGATGGAACATTGTTGCTACAATTTCACAAGGAATTATAGCTAATTCACTTCAAATCAAACCATCACACACATTCAAACCAAATGGATAACTTACTACTTTCTATCTATGATATATACATCATCAGAACTGATGAAAGTGCAAAAACTGGATATCAAAGACAATTACTAACTATTGGGTCCAAAGGAATGGTTTAACAAAAATATAGTAGTGGGCCAAAGGCCCAAATTGGTGAATCCAAACAATGGGCTTGTAAAACGTGAAAGGCCCAATATGATATTTGTACAAGTTTGTTCATGAACGGAAAAGAAGAGGAAAATGGAGGCAGAGTATTTCTCCAAGGATTTCGACTGGGAAGAGCTGAAGCTACAAGTTGAAGACGATCCTTCTTTTCGTTACCATTTGCTTCCTTTTCAATCCTCTTCTGTGATTGCTTCATCGCTTCAGGACCAACTCATTCCATCAGATTCAGAAGCTTGGAAAAGGTTTCACGTTCGCCATTCCGCCGGCAAATTTTTCAAGGTACTTCGTTCATCAAATCTTTCGTTGAGAACGTAATTGTGAACGCTATCTAAGGTTTTATGTTTGGATGCAGGAAAGACGGTACTTACTTAAGGAATTTCCGGAGCTAATTTCTCGTAAAGAATGTTTGAAGGTCTTGGAGGTTGGATGTGGCAATGGCAGTACTGCTCTTCCACTATTACGGTAACCTCAAGACTTGTGTTTCTTTTAATACACTTGATCACATTTATCGTTCTCATCAAAGGTGGAACAATGTTTGATAATTATACTGTTATGCATTTTTTTGACAGAAATTTCTGAACAATTGATGCATTAATCTGAATTAGTGAGTCAGGAATGAAAGATATGGATCACATATTTTTAAATTTGTAACTACAGTTAGAGGTTTAGTGAAGGTTTCATACTATGCTTCTAGCCTTTTCTATCCGTTTTACTGATGGAACACTATCTCTTGTGTTGTGTAGTGGAAACGAGAATCTCATTGTATATGCTTGCGATTGTAGTAAAAAAATTCTGGAGAGGGCTAAACAGGTGATAAATGCCAGTAATATAGTATCAGTTGAACATCGTTTCCATCCATTCTATTGTGATATTTCTATACCTGGTCTTCCCCCGTGGTTAGCCTGTGATTCATGTCAAAACACCTTTCCGCAAAAGCCTGATGATTATTTTCCAGGTTGCTAACTTTGCCTGTTCGCTTCCGTTATCTTATTCTATATTAGTATATGAACAATTGGTGAACCCATAGGCACTATGAACTCAATGATTCTATTGGATTCTGCAGATGTCGATGTGAAAGATGAAACTAATGTGAGTGAATTTAATTCGTCAAACAAAAGTGGTTGTTGCATTGGGGGGGTGAATTTTGTAACCTTGGTATGTGTATTTGTTTCCCCAGACTTAGTTTAATAGTCTCTTTATGCCTTTAAAGCAACAATTTTACTTCAGAAATTAGTAAACTTACTGTTGGATAACACATATTTGTGTCTGGTAACATGTCAGATATTCACACTATCAGCAATACCGCTCCAGAGGATGCCATTAGCCATCAAAGAATGCTTTTCTGTTTTGAGGCCCGGTGGCCTTCTTTTATTTAGGGATTATGGTAATGATCAATAAACTATTTCTCCCTATATGGGATTTGGAATTTCTTTTAAATGTTATAGTCAAAAGCTTTTCTATTCAGGAAATATGATGAAAGAATTGTTTAGTAGGACTTTTGCAATCCCTAGTTCTTACAGCCTTCTAGACACCTCTTAAATTTCTTGTAATGTTTCAAATATTTATCTACTATGATCTTATTGATGACACAGGCTTATATGACATGACTATGCTTCGTTTTGAACCAAACAAAAGAGTGGGGTTTAGGGAGTATGTACGCTCAGATGGAACCCGTTCCTATTTTTTCTGTTTGGATACAGTCAGAGATCTCTTTGTAGGTGCAGGGTTCATTGAGGTAATAATATTCTTACTATTTCCTTCCCATTTGGTTGCCACATTAATTGTTTGATTTTGGTGGGTTCTGTTTTGTAAATTAATTTAAAGTTCTAAAGCAAAAAGCATAAGGAAACTAGCAAAGTTTTACATTTTGGCTACAAGTTGGAGATTGAAACACTGGGAAATCTTCTAATTTTGAACCACCCGTGTTTGCAGCTTGAGCTTGATTATTGTTGTGTCAAGTCAGTGAATCGTCGGAATGGGAAAAGCATGCAAAGGGTATGGGTTCATGGGAAGTTCCAGAAACCTATATGTGATTGTCCATAAAGATCCTCTTGCATCAAGGTATTGTTTGAAGAGATGTTTACCAATTGTTTATCTAACTTGTAGTATTCTGTAACAATAGATACCTATAAAAGAAAAATAAAAAAAATTGGCCACATATGATCTGATTGTTGGAAGGAAAAGTGTAAAAGTATATTAAAGAGCAATTGCTTTGCCTTTCCTTTGCCCCCTTAATTTATGGAAATTTTCTTGAATCTAATGCGTTATAGTCTTGTGAAATGAGAAAAAAAAAAAGACAAATAATGGTTGATAAATTACTGATATATTTGCATTTTGTTTAATGATCCTGAAGTTCTATTAAAATTTGTGGAGATTCTAGAGGTAGTAACAACATATTTATATCATTCAAGAAATAAAAATTGGTCACATATTACATAATTTTTGTACAATCTATCTGAAAGTACTGAGTTTGTGGTCACTCAACATACATTGAAAATATTGCTACCAGTAATCTCCACAAGAACAGAATCCTTCTCTGAAATGGTGAAAGCGATTCCGGTCTCTGACTATAATAGCTATGCCATATATCTTAGACAGCAACTTGGTTGCCGTGTGACAGTCATCACACACTCGAAGATTTTTCACCACTCGAATTGTAGATCCAGGAGACGTACTAATGAGACCGAAGGCCATGGCCAGTTTCTCACTATGATAATTCAGTGCAGTTTCTTTCTCTTCCTCGTCTATATTTAGCAAAACTACAGAGGTGTCAGGTATGTATCCTGCTTCTTTCAGTTTCTTGCTCATTTCAGCTAGCATTTCATATATTTTTCTTGTTTGCGGGTGTGTTTTGTCTCCCATTATGAACTCATGAATAGCACCATTTACTTCAACAAAGCTGAGACCTGGTTCTTTCTTAATTCCTGTATCCTTCATGGTTCTTCTTACTTCTGCAACATCATTCCATCTGTTTGCTACGGCATAGATGTTTGACATCAAAACATTATAACCACAGTTTTGGGGTTGCAGTTCAAGGAGGTGTCTTGATGCCAATTCCCCCAAGGTGAGATTCTTATGAAGCTTGCATGCAGCAAGCAGAGCACCCCATACGATTGCATTTGGTTTTATGTGCATGCTTTCAATCATTTCATATGCTTCCTGAAGTTGTCCTGCTCGACCAAGAAGATCCACTATACACCCATAGTGCTCGACCTTTGGAACTAAACCAAGACCTTCTACCATTTTGGCAAAAAGTCGTTTCCCTTCTGTGACCAATCCTGCATGACTACAAGCATGAAGCACTCCTATAAATGTGATATCATTAGGTTTAATGCCTACCCATTCCATTTCTGAAAAGAGTTCCAATGCTTCCTTTCCACAACCATGCATTGCAAATCCACCCATCATGGCATTCCACATGCAGATGTCGCGGTCTGTGGCTTCACTGAATAGGCTGTAAGCTCCATCTATGTCCCCACACTTAGCATACATGTCGACCAAAGCAGTTCTCAGTATCAAATCCAATTTAACCCCTTGCTTATCTATGTAAGAGTGAATCCACTTTCCAAGATCAAGGGCTCCAGCTTCCGCACACAGCCTAATGAGACTAACCATTGTCACTCTATTTGGCTTTATCCCATTATTTCTCATCTCAGCAAAGAGATCAATAGCCAGATCAACACAACCAGCTTGTGCATAGGATGATATCATAGCACTCCAAATCATGACATCTCTGTGCTCGTGACAATCAAAGAGGGCTCTTGCATACCCGAACTCACTACATTTCCCATACATATCAACCAGAGCAGTGCGTAAAGCCAAAGACATGTTATACCCATTTCTCAAAGTGTAAGCATGTAGCTTCTTTCCAAATTCAAGAGCCCTTGCAAACCCACTTTCTATAACCAGAGAGAGGATCGTAATCTCATTGGGAACAATACTTTCTTCCAGCATTTTGACAAATAGTCTCGTAGCATCTTCCAATTTGTTGCAGCGAATGTAACCGGCAGTCATTGCAGTCCACGAAACAATGTTTTTATGAGTTAACCCATTAAAAAACCACTCTGCAGAAGCTAAACTTCCACACTTTACATACATATCAATCAAAGCAGTAGTTATAGGAACACCCATTTGGGCTGCATTGCTATTCCTGATCAAATAAGCATGCATTGCTTTCCCCATTCCCACATTCCCAATGTCTGCAGACAGATTGACCATGCTAATCATTGCAACCTCACTTGGCCTCACATTCATAAAATGCATCTTTCTTATAAGTTCCAAAGCTTCATCCAACAATCCGTTACTGCCATAGCTTCTAATCATAGTACTCCACGAAACAGCATCTCTGTCCGACATTTTATCAAACACTAAGCGTGCGGAATCCACACTCCCACATTCACTATACAAATTGACCAGCGCATTGCTCACAAACACATCACAATCCAATCCATTCTTCAATGCAAACCCATGAATCTCTCTCCCCAATTGAATCCACGAAATTTGACCACAGGCCTTAAGAACAGAGGGAATTGTAAAACTGTCAACTTCAGTATCTGTTTTGCGCATTTGAGCATACATTTCAAGTGCACAATTCGGGTATTTGTTCTGAATGTACAAGTTATCAGATAATTATACAGGGCCGCGGCGCTCAAGTGGTATCGAATGAGAGGAATGTGGTGGGTATAATCAAAACGGGTTTTGATGAATTGGGCATGGATTTGCTTTGTTTGCTCGAAATTGGGATTCTCTAATTGCAGCTGTGAGGTTCGGATGAATGTAGAAGGAGGGATGGCGGTGGGTTGGAGTTTTCGAACTGTGAAGGGCAGGATGGAAGTGGGAAGGTGGGATTTGGTTGTCACCATAGTTACGTCCAAGGTTTTAAGCTCCCATTCTACATTCCACTGGCTGCACAGTATTTGAGGAAAAACCCATAACTAAATTCGACGATTATAATTTTGAAAAATCAGATCTTCAACCTGCAGAGTTCCCTGTGTATGAGATTTTGAGAACTGTTCACTACTCTCTCTAATGTTCTTTGCTGGGAAGAAAATGTAGGAAATTGGATACCAGAAGCACTAAATTTTTCATTTGAAGACAAATTTGATAAGACAAATATCTTAGTTGATTTGCAATGTTTTGACAAGAATGAGATTATGAAATAGTTAATTTAGAGAGTTTGATCATATTCTTGATACAATTTGGGTTTTATGCGACTTTGATTTGGTTGAAATTTTTACATGTATGCGGAGCTATTTTGCACAGCCGAGTTATGGTCTTCAGCAGCAGATTTAGAGTCTGATCTCTTCAAGGGTTCCACATTAATGGTCTCCTTGAGTTCCTGCAACTGCGAACAACTTAGATTTAAATGGTTTGCATAATGGCTTAAATCAACAGAATAAGGTTTTCTGTTCAAGATGACAAAAAAAGACAGGCATGTTAGACTATATACAAGATGACTTCTTTTTTCCATTAAAAAAGAAATATAAGCCCATAGTTCAAACTTTGTAAAATTTCTAACGGCTAAAGGAATACACATACTATCATGATTGAATCCAAAATAATTATGCTTCATACTAATATCATCAACCTATAAACTGTATCTCAGCATAATACACAGATGGATGCAAACTGTATCCAAAACAAAAGTTATATGAGCCATGTTATTATATTAATCAAGGTTTTTTACCTCGTTTCGATGAACTATTTGAAATCTCAAAGCTTATCACTTTGTAACAAAGTTAAGAATATATAAATCAGGGGTAACTTGAAATAACAATCATTAGCTACTTCTTATATCAATGAAAATTTTCACGAATACTTCCAAATAAAAGGGCATACCTCTTTGCAGGTATCTTGGTGAGTTGCCAAAAGCTCATTATAGTTTAATTGTAAATCTTTCAATTCAGCCTGTAGCTTTTCATATTCAGACACAGTTGGACCACCTAATTTTGTTGAACGAACCTGTTAAAACAGAAACATGATTTACAGCAGAACATTTGCTAAAACAAGCTCATACAGTCACAGTAATGGAATATAGCATCAATTTGCAAGAAAAATAAGACTCTTATCAAATTGAGTTTATGATGAAAAGGCACCACCCTTGTAATCTCTTGACGTACTGTGTGTTCTACAAGACACGATCCTGATTACTAGACAAACTCACCAGGCATGCATAAACTAGAGATAAAGAAGGTACATTACTTCTCAAAATCATGTCCTAATTTCAAATGGATGTGATTCCTTTCCTCATATGTAAACTAAAATGGACTACCCTCCACAGCACATTACATACATTTTATAGGACATGAAAATAAAAATCTCGATACATGCCTATTCATCATCACCCTTGAGCCTCCCATTTCACTCCATCTCGGGACAGATCTTGGCTCTAAGGTTTCTTATTGTTTAAAAATGCCATTTTTCATAATTGTGAATTTATAGGATAATCCTGTAGAAGTCCTTGCAACAAACAATACACATCACAAATAAGTGGCAGTTTAACATTGATTCACTACCAAACTCTTGCAACTGATTAATAAACACATAATTTCATAACACCAAGAATGGGAGGGAGGAAATGAACTTACTCAAGGGCAGAGGAAGGCTTGTCATTCTGCTCATACAATGCAACCAAAACTGCAACAAAATCACGAATGCATAAATGAAAAGATTCATAAAAATAGTTGCTAAATCACGCAAGAAGACACAGTTGACTACGAGAAAACCTTTGGTAAGAGCATCAACAACTCCGCTGGACTCCAAGTACTTCCTAAATGCCTCCTTTTTCGCATCTTTTTCCTGTTGACAAAATCAAAATACTGAAAACCTAAATCAAAATAATGAGAAAAAACAACCAAATGTAGGGAGAGGGATTGATGCGATGCGATGCCTCTTTGTATCGCATCATGATCTTCTTCCTCCTGAAAATGGTGGTCTCCGGTCGTATCCAACTCCACTAATGGACCTGTTTGGTAACGGATCAACTTTGGGTCCAATATATTATTTTAAATATGTTTGTATTTATTTTATATCTAAGTATTTGTTAATTAGGGCAATTACCTTTTTCAATCATAAATTTGTATTTAAAAATGGAATAAAAACATTCTTGGAGTTTTGCTCATTTCCTTTTTCACTTTGTTAGTACAAATGAAATGAAAAAACATCATGAATCCCCAAGCCTTCATTTCCACATCCATCTGGAAACAGCTAACACTGGAATCATTATTATTAGCCCATACTTCACTATGGTATCAGCATCTTCAGCACTCCGTATTCGTCCAACACCCTCTTCTTCATCCTGCACCATCTTCCTCCTTTAAATCATCATGTTTATGCTTATACTCACAAAAGGAGAAAAGGAATGTACACGACTCACTAACCTGTCTGCTTGGAGCAGTAGTTTGATCATCACCATTTGAACCTAATATTCTCCTCTCATCTTGGGGAACTGATGGATCAAGAGATATCTTGGCTTTAACTCCGTTGGAGACTTTTTTTGAAAGGGCTTTGTAAGGTAAATCTGTGTGAATAATTTCCATCACTGATCCAAAGAAGTTCGTCACAGGTACCTAAACACAGAGAGAGAGAGAGAGAGAGAGAGAGAGAGAGTGAGTGAGCTGCTTCAGCTGTTTGTTTGGTATAAACTAATGTTCCTCATAGATGGGAAAAAATTTACTAAAGAATTTAAGAAACTGCCCAAAAAATCACATACATGCGCATGCATGTGATGTGAACCAACAAAACACATCATAGTAGCTCTAACTTGTGCTCACATATATAATTCTGGTGACTACCTAAAGGTAATTAAAGTCCTTCAATCCAATTCAACTTACATTACGACAGTATATATGAACAAGAAACACCATCAAGTATATCAAAATAAAATAATCAATTACAAGTGGCAAACTTCTATACCTCCTCTAGACGTCGCTGGTATAAATCTGTACGGTAATATGCAGTTGACATCAACATATTTGGATTGTACGAACCAAAAAGACTGCAAGATTTGGATAAAGAAAACAATAGAGAACAAAATCATTTTGGGTTAGAGAAATGGTTACACTGACTACATTACAATTTACAATTGTGTGCAAACAATCAGAACCATTTTCCATTAGCTAGTCTTTTACTATTACAGAGTCCTACTTTTATGCACCTGCTCAATGAGGCATTGTTGTCCATGTCTAGCCTCTCAAAGAATGCAAGGGTGTAATATGTAAAACGATCAACAACAGAAACACCAACCTGTAATATAGACAAATTGAACAAATGTGAGGAACAGAATCAACAAACAAGATATGAAACATATATCATATTAGGCCAATTCATATAAAGGGGTGCACAAAATGGTAAAAGCTCCCATATCCTAACTTACATCAGAGTCCAGGTGATGTGAGTATGAGTTTTCTCCTTTCATGCTACTTCCAATTGCCAAAACTCCAGGGGAATGAAGCTGCAAGCCAAGACTAGATGTTATTGTCCATTTAGTCAAATCAATTCTCTCATGGAGCATAATTTTTGCAAATATCACCAAGCAAATAATGTTCCAGGTGATACATTTAGTAAAATAACTTCTCCAAAACAAGAATAAACACCTGGATTTTTAATATCACCCAACAAGGAAAAATCTCAAACCTGAGAAAATAGTGTGGCTGCTTGGCATGTGTCCACCATTATCAGCAGCTCTTTGAATCTAAATCATAGTAATAGTAACAACTGGTGAGCTCGTTGTCCAGCATTGATCAGAAATAATACAATAAATTTATAAACCAATTGATTGTAAGAGCATTTAATATAATGCTTCAAGAAAAAAAAATTGTTCGCAATAACTTTACTGTAATTGCAAATGTGAACTAAGATTACGCCATGCAGCATTGCAGAAATGAGAAATGGATGAACTAGATGTTCGTATAGCAGCTAAAATCAATTTCTTGAACTTGATGTTTAGTAATTAAACTATCAAAGATGAATGTCAAACTGAACCAGCAGTTAAATGCAGGTGAAATATATACCTAAGCTTTTCTTTCATTTGTCTGACAGCATCAGCTAAATCATGACTTTGGAGCTCTTCCGCATCTTGGAATTTTAAAAATTCATCTCCCCCATGCCCTGTCATGTATAGAAGAATGTGGCTTCCTTCATCACTTAAAAGGCGCTTTGATCTTGGAACAGCAGTCTCATGACGTCCGGTCAAAACCCGTAAAAAGTTTTCTACTGTCACTTCATAACCTCGATAATCTACCTGAGAAATGAACACTCAGTAAGCATCCTCCTACGGAAAGCAAAAAAACATAGTTGAAGAAATCAAACTTGCCTCAACATTATCTCCATACAAATTAAGTTTATGGTTTTCATTGTTGAAGACTTGAGCAGGGTACTTGTTTCTTTGATTGCAGGCCATGTCATCTGCTAGCATGAGTATTATCCTTTCATCAGGTATTCCTAGACGTTTTACTGTCCTGAAAACATCAGGCATAAATGATCCATTAATGAAAAGATACAAAGAAACAAATTGATTGAACAAAAACTCCAATTTAAGGAGAGTGATGTTACCTATACAATGATAGTGTGTTCGCCATATGACGATAGTTAAACCTGAACATGGAAAATTTTAAAATTAATACAAGGGAGAACCTCATATAACTAAAGAACTTTGTCCAATACTGCTATGAAGGGTGGATTCTTATCCAATATTCACATTTGACAATTGTCAATAAAACGTAGGATTCAAATTCACAGGGGATTCATAGATAATTGGTGCCTGAAATGGCTCACCTTTCAAATAAAAAATAAATACAATATGGGAAAACATATTAATTCCTTCATATAAGGAATTATAGTAACTTTCTAATGATTTCATCGCTGTGCATACATCATTCACAGAACATAGGGTAGCATCCACAAAGCCATAATTGCATGTTAAAATTGTAGAACACATTTCTTGATGAATCCTCCAGACAGTAATGGTGATAAAGCAATCAAATAAATAGGACGAATATTACAATGAACTGAACATGTAATTACCACGGCAGCTAGAATATGAGAGTTTCCAGATAATTTATGTTAGCACAATTCGTACGACAAAGTAATACCGAAACGAATTACCAGAAGCGAGAAGTGCAAACCAAGACAGCCCAGTTATTAGTGTGCCTAGTGGCCTCATAAGAAGAACTATACGCAACGGAAT